>JAJJMA010192270.1:0-11043 GCA_023529015.1 Papaver nudicaule | reverse complement strand
CTTTATAATGTCGACATTACTTCCTTGGTATTGCTGGGCTAACCAGACGAACCTAGGTGGAAGTGGGATCTGGTCCAACGTGGTTCAACGTTCCGCATAAACGTATCATAACAAACGTGGACAAAGCCTTGTATGTTAAGCTTAAGTGAACACAAAGGTCCAGACGTTCCGAATCACGCAAATAGATATACCATTGGAAGTACGGTGCGAGATTCCACGAGTAACTAGCAAAATGTTAAATCTCCAGAATTCTTGATTCCAATATAGATGTCACGTTAATGATATCCAAGAATTCAATTCAAAACATCAAATGAATATTTGATCAAGTAGTAAAGCATACGAAGATTAATCACGTACAGTATTGATCCGTAATGATGTGTCCACTAACTAGAGCGACTAACCATTTTCCAGATGATGACTCAAACTCACTTAGTTGTACATTGAAGATGAACGAATTCAAACTTCAAACCGAGAATATCAAACTCATTAATTCGTTGAAGCACAAATCAAAATGATAGAGTTTGAACTTCGAAAATACGCATTCTAAGTCAACCATATTAAGGTTTCGAAACGTACGTCAGTTTTGGCATAAACCAATTTAAGGTTTCGGAACCTAAAGTTCATTATATGACCGAAACTGTTTTAAGGTTCCCAAATCAAGTTTTCATATAGCGAAACCTAAAGCTTGGTTTCGAAATCTAGATTCTGTTTAACAAAACCTTGTTTAAGGTTTCGAAACAAGAAACACATATTAAATTCTATTCAAATGTTTGGTGTCGAACTTGAGAGTCCATGTGGTCGAGAACCGTTTCACCATCACAGCTTTTTAGCCTCGACGCACATGAATATATTTCCCGGTTCACATAAACCTTTAGGAAACCCAAGGGTCTTTTCGACCTTTTAGATCTCACATGGTCAAGACACATTGGCCTCGATTCTCAAGTCACTGTCAGCCACACAAACATTATTTCGAATCTGTTATATCTCATTGGTCACAAAGTTTACATTTTTCGGACCAATAGCTTATGAATGCGAAAACCAGATTATGGTTTCGAAATCAACGTCAAGTTTTATCAAAACCTACATTGAGGTTCAAACATTGAAAATTCATAAGTTGAGATACACAAATATGGTTTCGGAATCCAGAAGTGAGATATGGCATACAAGATGTTCATATACAGAATCAAATGAATGATTCAGAACTTCAGAAGTCAGAGCCAAATCAGGAAGTCGTATTTGAATCTCAGAAACAACAATATTTCAAGTCTACACAACATAAGTGTGAGTCACAATCTCTCTTACATTGGCTCATATAAATATATGCAATCAATCCGACAGAGCCAGACTAGGTAAGAAGAGACAAAATACTGTGATGGATCAAATCTCGTAAGTACTACCGATATAACATCATATTTTATATCCAACTCGAAAAGGTTTTAGGAAAACCTTTATATTAACTTAGAGACGGAGAAGAAAACAAAGCTCTAAGCAATATTGGAACGCCATAACTACAACACTAATACCACGAGTGGTAAAGCGGAGTTATCATAAGACACACTGATCACAAGTGATCATGTCATAACGTAAAGCTCAAGCTGAGAGTTATGTTTATGTCTTTTGTAGCACAAGTGTAAAAGATAATGTAATCGCGTTATTTAGATTCACTAACCTGTTGAATGATGAAGCCGGATGTCTTCGTTTGATCTTCAGTCTTTCTTCAACTCTTAAACTAGTGATTCTAAATCCTACCAAAATCTTCCACAACCTAAAGCTAACTCTCTCACATGACTTCACCTAATTGTGTGTTGTTTAGGGGTCGAGTTTTGATCACTAAAGTTGACAACTAAGCTTGACATACCAACACTTAGTGAGGTTGACCGAGCCATGCTCTAACAATGTCCCCCTTTGTCAATTTTAGTGACAAAAACTCTTTACATAGATGAACAAGAAATTTCAAACCTTAGTTCTACGCTTCGAGTTCTTCTACTTAGCTTGGCAGCACACTAATAGTATCTGCAAAATATGTCAGTCTGCAAACAATATATGTACTATTGAAAAATATTGATAACCAATGCACTTACTCCCCCTGAATGTAAGTTCGGATGTCTATCATTCTCCGACGTATTGTTATCACCTGCAGCACAACGCGAAAGTCTACAGTGCTAGTAACATCAAGTGTTACTCCCCCTTAGTTCATGCTTTCATTCATTTTTCAATATACGCGCATGCATTTTTCTCCCCATATGACACTGCTTTGTCAAAGACCAAGCACTGGCCGAAGTCAAGCTATCAATATTTCTCCCCCCTTTTGTCAAAAATAATTGACAAAGGGTCTCGAAAATATCTGGGTACGAGATAAATGCTCAAGTTCAGAGAACTCGATTCAACATATAAGAATGATCGCAATCACACGGGTCAACATTTCGACAAGTTACACAAAATATATATATAATGATAAGCTCAAGCAACCTGTCAGGAAATACAAAAGATATAAGCAGATAACAATTATATTCCCTATATATTCCACAACCACGCTCCCCTAAAGATATATTTCTATTAAGCACAAGTTCACAAAAGAACTCTCCCTCGTTGGTTGTCATTCCCTCGGACATGAGAACAACGGAACAGTCTTTACCAGAGAAAGACTTAAACTAGGTTTTGGGTTTTCGAACACGTCCGTAGTCATACTAGATTATACCAAAATCATTGATTTATGCGTATACTATAACTCCTAGTCTAAAAGACACAAGGATATCCAATAGTATTGTGAGTAGCATAAAATCCATATCCTCCTTACAAAGTTATACTCATACCTGCAACACAAATGTTAGTACAAACATAACAGCCACAAACATAAGGAGGCCCTGGTATCAAGATATTAAACAATACAGATCAGTTCCATAGTAGATAAAAGAATTATCTTGATAACCTGCAACACATATTCATAATAGATTCTGAAATATTAATTCTATGTTGCATTTGAAACTCACGTACTATTTAGGTTTTCTGATTTTCTATTTTTTTTTATTTTTTCAGAAAATTGATTCGAAACTGCGTGAACAAATACAACATACAGACACATATATATTTTTAATTTTTCAATTAATTTATCATGAACAGATTTAAATCAACCGTAAGTAAATAATAATTTTCCGAACTACCTATTCAAAAACAGAATCGAAACATGCGTAAGAAATACTAGTTCTTATTTTATTGAATCATAATTTCGAAGACAATTATAGACCATTTTGCTGCATTTAGAAAAGTTCATTCAGATTTGGACACAAGATTCTGTCCTTCAGTTTTAGCCTTAAACAATTCTCCAAGAAGATAGACTTGCTGATTCATAATTGTATCTTGCATCTGAACAGTTTTAGTGAAGCAATCAGCGAGAACACGCATATCGAGTTTGATTTGCTCCCATGCAGTAGAAGATTGTTCTACAAACATGTTGTTTCTCTGTTCCATTTCTTCCTTCTTTGCAGCATAGTACCTTTTTTCTCTTGTTTTTCCCAACAGGTTTCTTGTCATCAAGAGATAGATCAGAGATACCGTTGGAGACAGACACAACTTTAGTAGCATTAGAGGTAGAGGATACCAATTCCGGATTCATGGCAGTCTTGAGAGAAATCTCATACACCATTTATACTTATATTATCAGAGATATATAAATATTTCCAGGAATATCTCAAAAGGATTTTTCGAAACTAATCAACAAATATTTTCGAACTTTCTTTTTAAATACAAAATAACTTTTCGAAACGGTTTTTTCCAAAAATAAAAGATTCAATAATATATAAATATATATATATATATATATATATATATATATTTATTTATTTATTTTGAAAATATACATAGGATTCTTTAAAAAAAAACTTTATTCCTCCTCATTTTTTTTATAAATATTTTATTTTGAAATAAAATCACTTATTTTCCGAGTTCGAAATACTTGTACTAGTTTCCCTTTTGAGTACGAATCTCTCACCTTCTGTCTCACAAGAGTTGATAGAAGCTGCATTTGAAGGTAGAACAAGGGATGAAGATACAAGAGATGTCGTTCTAAACTGTTAAGGTGATCAATAAGTTTATCGGTCTTCCTTTGTAACCATTTAGCATATTTTACTTTCTTTTTAAAGATTGTGCAATTGCTAAAGGTATGACAGTTTGTTTTACAGAGTAAGCAATATTGCTTTTCTGGGTCGACAGAATCAAGCATATGAGTATCATGTTGATTGTTTGAACAAGTCATCGAATCTGCAGAAAAAGACATAGCATTAGCAGATACAACGGTAGTAAATGTCAGGTTCGAAACCTCCTCAGCATCAGTCTCATACGCATCCGAAGATTCGTCTAGTGTTACTGCCAGGGCTCGCGTACCAGTGTATTTTCTGGTATTTGGACATTCTTTCGAATAGTGACCGAATCCTTTACATGTAAAGCACTGAGGTTGGTCATCACTGTCCTCTTTAGGTGGATCCCTTTTAGGAGTAACACGATCATGAGGTCGATGTGTGGTGGAAACATTTTTAACGAACCTCTTGTTTCTTCTTTTAAGAATATCACGAAATTGTCTAGTAATAAGAGACATAGTAGAGTTTAGTTCTTCCTCAGATTTTTCGTCCAAGACATCATCACATTCAGTGCTGGGATTATATTTTCTCTTTTTAGAAGATCCAACATCATTCATTTTAGCATTGAATGCAATGTTGTCTCTTTTTGACACATTGTGCTCATGGTCGAAAATTCTGAGTTTACCTACCAGTGTACTTCGGGTGAGTCTGGACAGGTCAATATTTTCTTCTAGGATTGCGTGCTTTTTTAGCTTCGTACCTGGATGGCAGAGACCTGAGTATCTTACACACGATATCCTTCTCTGGAATAGCTTTACCTAAAGAGAATGAGGCATTAACTATTTCAGATAAACTAAGGTGGAATTCCTCGAAGGTGTCTTCATCACTCATACGAAGATTTTCCCAGTCCGAAGCAATAGTCTGTAGTCAGGCTTCTTTTTCAGAGTTATTCCCTTCAAATACGGTTTCTAAGATGTCCCAAGCCTCTTTCGAGGTTTCACACGTAGACACGTGATGATAGAGATCAGGAGTTACCGTATGAATAATGGCATTTAGTCCATCAGAATTTTTCTTAACTTTTTTCTGCTCATCGCCTTCTAGATCAACTAATTCTTTAAATTCGGACGTAGAACCAGCTTTAAAAGGACGAGGGTAGCCTTTGACAACCAACGTCCAGGTTTCAAAGTTTCTAGACAAAAGAAAGGACCGCATAGCGGATTTCCACCATAGATAGTTTGTCCCATCAATCTTGGAGGTACGTTGACAGAACTAGAATCATTATTCTTATTCATGGTTATTCTTATAGGTTGGATCGAGCCAAACACAGATTGTTAGATCTTAAGGTGTTTGCCTGCTCTGATACCAATTGATAAGACGAGGGTACCGAGTACACCACCAATCTTTTTGTTTAGTCCACCTATAAGTCAAACCTTGACCAGTTCCTGTAATCAAGAACTCAAGAACAAGATCTCCTTCAGATCTGATTGATTCACACAAGGGAGTCAATACAAGAATCCGAAAGACTATGTCAACCAACCAAGTACGATACTTTAATTATATAAAATGGCTCAAATATAATGCGGAAATAAAGTAAAGTAAACACAAGATTTTGTTAACGAGGAAACTACAAACTCGTAGAAAACCCCCGGGACCTAGTCCAGTTTTGAATACTCTTAAGAATTAAGCCGCCAACACACCTACTCTCAGACTTTGGACTAGCTGATGCAGACAATATGACCGTAATACGACTATTAGTCACAAAGATTTCCCCGCAGTATTCCTACGCCTCCAACCACAGCAAGGTGGTCACGCACATATACTCCCTTACGCAACCAGACGTCCTTTACTGTCTTACGCAAGAGTTGCCTCACAGCCCGTTGCGAGGACTATCGCTACCCGACCTCCAATCGGACGATTACAACCTTTGGACAACAACCAAATAGCGGCAGGTCAAATCGTTAGATGATATCCTTGGTAACTTACAAATATTTCACCGAAGTCGTTTCACACCAAGAGCGAGGATATTGAGTTTACTTAGGCAATAAACACCTCGAGATATTGATCAAGGTTTCAAAACCTAAACTCCCGAAAGAGCAACCTTGTCGTCCCAGTTGGAATCAAGTAGATAGTTGTAGCAAGTACGATATGATATGACCGTGAAGAACAGTGTACCTGCAAAGAACAAATCAAATAACAACAATCTTGATTCCACTCAATATCTATAGGTTAGGCACATAAACCGAAAGCGGCTTGCTGACAAATCCAGGTTAATAGATAAAGAGTATGCTCTAATCACAACGATCTTGAGTGGCCTTATATCAGAAGAGAAGGACCTTAGAATAAACAAGATCGTTAGGTTTGATAGACGTGATAGAAAAGAACACAAGTACAATACAAAGAAGACTAGTAAACATAAACTAGTTTCCCGTAAGAGGTACTTCTAGGCTTCTCGATCCCAAGAGAAGACTTGCACGTAATTCTAGACCGAGAGAAAAAGCTCAAAGGTAACTGAAAAGAAAAGCGGCAACACAAGCTAACAATTCCGAAAAAGAGCTTGGTTAGAGGGATAAAGCTTTTAGGAGAGATACCACTCCTATTTATATTGACTAAGGCTTTAGTTTTGAAATGAGGCAAAGTATAATTTCGGAAATTCCACAAAGCACATTTACATAATAGTTCTGAAATTCCCCATTTAGTCTCATAGCTTTTAATGAGAACTAATACTCTAGCATTTTACATTTAAGAAAAATATATTTCATAAAAAATATATTTTTCGAAACATGTTTAGCCAAGAGCAATCAAAGAAAATAATATCTATGGGTATATTTGGATATTTCGATTTAATTCGAAATATGGTGCTTACCAAATATGATCCCTGGGAAAGATCTCAATTCGAAATCGTGTCCTGAGTTTCGAAAATCTCCTTAGATATTATTACTTCCAAATGTCGTCATCAACTTTATAATGTCGACATTACTTCCTTGGTATTGCTGGGCTAACCAGACGAACCTAGGTGGAAGTGGGATCTGGTCCAACGTGGTTCAACGTTCCGCATAAACGTATCATAACAAACGTGGACAAAGCCTTGTATGTTAAGCTTAAGTGAACACAAAGGTCCAGACGTTCCGAATCACGCAAATAGATATACCATTGGAAGTACGGTGCGAGATTCCACGAGTAACTAGCAAAATGTTAAATCTCCAGAATTCTTGATTCCAATATAGATGTCACGTTAATGATATCCAAGAATTCAATTCAAAACATCAAATGAATATTTGATCAAGTAGTAAAGCATACGAAGATTAATCACGTACAGTATTGATCCGTAATGATGTGTCCACTAACTAGAGCGACTAACCATTTTCCAGATGATGACTCAAACTCACTTAGTTGTACATTGAAGATGAACGAATTCAAACTTCAAACCGAGAATATCAAACTCATTAATTCGTTGAAGCACAAATCAAAATGATAGAGTTTGAACTTCGAAAATACGCATTCTAAGTCAACCATATTAAGGTTTCGAAACGTACGTCAGTTTTGGCATAAACCAATTTAAGGTTTCGGAACCTAAAGTTCATTATATGACCGAAACTGTTTTAAGGTTCCCAAATCAAGTTTTCATATAGCGAAACCTAAAGCTTGGTTTCGAAATCTAGATTCTGTTTAACAAAACCTTGTTTAAGGTTTCGAAACAAGAAACACATATTAAATTCTATTCAAATGTTTGGTGTCGAACTTGAGAGTCCATGTGGTCGAGAACCGTTTCACCATCACAGCTTTTTAGCCTCGACGCACATGAATATATTTCCCGGTTCACATAAACCTTTAGGAAACCCAAGGGTCTTTTCGACCTTTTAGATCTCACATGGTCAAGACACATTGGCCTCGATTCTCAAGTCACTGTCAGCCACACAAACATTATTTCGAATCTGTTATATCTCATTGGTCACAAAGTTTACATTTTTCGGACCAATAGCTTATGAATGCGAAAACCAGATTATGGTTTCGAAATCAACGTCAAGTTTTATCAAAACCTACATTGAGGTTCAAACATTGAAAATTCATAAGTTGAGATACACAAATATGGTTTCGGAATCCAGAAGTGAGATATGGCATACAAGATGTTCATATACAGAATCAAATGAATGATTCAGAACTTCAGAAGTCAGAGCCAAATCAGGAAGTCGTATTTGAATCTCAGAAACAACAATATTTCAAGTCTACACAACATAAGTGTGAGTCACAATCTCTCTTACATTGGCTCATATAAATATATGCAATCAATCCGACAGAGCCAGACTAGGTAAGAAGAGACAAAATACTGTGATGGATCAAATCTCGTAAGTACTACCGATATAACATCATATTTTATATCCAACTCGAAAAGGTTTTAGGAAAACCTTTATATTAACTTAGAGACGGAGAAGAAAACAAAGCTCTAAGCAATATTGGAACGCCATAACTACAACACTAATACCACGAGTGGTAAAGCGGAGTTATCATAAGACACACTGATCACAAGTGATCATGTCATAACGTAAAGCTCAAGCTGAGAGTTATGTTTATGTCTTTTGTAGCACAAGTGTAAAAGATAATGTAATCGCGTTATTTAGATTCACTAACCTGTTGAATGATGAAGCCGGATGTCTTCGTTTGATCTTCAGTCTTTCTTCAACTCTTAAACTAGTGATTCTAAATCCTACCAAAATCTTCCACAACCTAAAGCTAACTCTCTCACATGACTTCACCTAATTGTGTGTTGTTTAGGGGTCGAGTTTTGATCACTAAAGTTGACAACTAAGCTTGACATACCAACACTTAGTGAGGTTGACCGAGCCATGCTCTAACAATGTCCCCCTTTGTCAATTTTAGTGACAAAAACTCTTTACATAGATGAACAAGAAATTTCAAACCTTAGTTCTACGCTTCGAGTTCTTCTACTTAGCTTGGCAGCACACTAATAGTATCTGCAAAATATGTCAGTCTGCAAACAATATATGTACTATTGAAAAATATTGATAACCAATGCACTTACTCCCCCTGAATGTAAGTTCGGATGTCTATCATTCTCCGACGTATTGTTATCACCTGCAGCACAACGCGAAAGTCTACAGTGCTAGTAACATCAAGTGTTACTCCCCCTTAGTTCATGCTTTCATTCATTTTTCAATATACGCGCATGCATTTTTCTCCCCATATGACACTGCTTTGTCAAAGACCAAGCACTGGCCGAAGTCAAGCTATCAATATTTCTCCCCCCTTTTGTCAAAAATAATTGACAAAGGGTCTCGAAAATATCTGGGTACGAGATAAATGCTCAAGTTCAGAGAACTCGATTCAACATATAAGAATGATCGCAATCACACGGGTCAACATTTCGACAAGTTACACAAAATATATATATAATGATAAGCTCAAGCAACCTGTCAGGAAATACAAAAGATATAAGCAGATAACAATTATATTCCCTATATATTCCACAACCACGCTCCCCTAAAGATATATTTCTATTAAGCACAAGTTCACAAAAGAACTCTCCCTCGTTGGTTGTCATTCCCTCGGACATGAGAACAACGGAACAGTCTTTACCAGAGAAAGACTTAAACTAGGTTTTGGGTTTTCGAACACGTCCGTAGTCATACTAGATTATACCAAAATCATTGATTTATGCGTATACTATAACTCCTAGTCTAAAAGACACAAGGATATCCAATAGTATTGTGAGTAGCATAAAATCCATATCCTCCTTACAAAGTTATACTCATACCTGCAACACAAATGTTAGTACAAACATAACAGCCACAAACATAAGGAGGCCCTGGTATCAAGATATTAAACAATACAGATCAGTTCCATAGTAGATAAAAGAATTATCTTGATAACCTGCAACACATATTCATAATAGATTCTGAAATATTAATTCTATGTTGCATTTGAAACTCACGTACTATTTAGGTTTTCTGATTTTCTATTTTTTTTTATTTTTTCAGAAAATTGATTCGAAACTGCGTGAACAAATACAACATACAGACACATATATATTTTTAATTTTTCAATTAATTTATCATGAACAGATTTAAATCAACCGTAAGTAAATAATAATTTTCCGAACTACCTATTCAAAAACAGAATCGAAACATGCGTAAGAAATACTAGTTCTTATTTTATTGAATCATAATTTCGAAGACAATTATAGACCATTTTGCTGCATTTAGAAAAGTTCATTCAGATTTGGACACAAGATTCTGTCCTTCAGTTTTAGCCTTAAACAATTCTCCAAGAAGATAGACTTGCTGATTCATAATTGTATCTTGCATCTGAACAGTTTTAGTGAAGCAATCAGCGAGAACACGCATATCGAGTTTGATTTGCTCCCATGCAGTAGAAGATTGTTCTACAAACATGTTGTTTCTCTGTTCCATTTCTTCCTTCTTTGCAGCATAGTACCTTTTTTCTCTTGTTTTTCCCAACAGGTTTCTTGTCATCAAGAGATAGATCAGAGATACCGTTGGAGACAGACACAACTTTAGTAGCATTAGAGGTAGAGGATACCAATTCCGGATTCATGGCAGTCTTGAGAGAAATCTCATACACCATTTATACTTATATTATCAGAGATATATAAATATTTCCAGGAATATCTCAAAAGGATTTTTCGAAACTAATCAACAAATATTTTCGAACTTTCTTTTTAAATACAAAATAACTTTTCGAAACGGTTTTTTCCAAAAATAAAAGATTCAATAATATATAAATATATATATATATATATATATATATATATATTTATTTATTTATTTTGAAAATATACATAGGATTCTTTAAAAAAAAACTTTATTCCTCCTCATTTTTTTTATAAATATTTTATTTTGAAATAAAATCACTTATTTTCCGAGTTCGAAATACTTGTACTAGTTTCCCTTTTGAGTACGAATCTCTCACCTTCTGTCTCACAAGAGTTGATAGA
>JAJJMA010192267.1:0-15790 GCA_023529015.1 Papaver nudicaule | reverse complement strand
ATTCATCCTCATAATCATCCATTTCATCAGGATAACCACCATCATCAAGATCACCACCATCGCTGTCTGAGCTTGCAGGTCCATAATCCTTCATTTCTTCATCCTCCTCTCCATCCTCTTTCTCCTCTCCATCATCATCCTCATCCTCCGAATCCTTCTCAGATTCCGCAGATTCATATTCAACCCTCTTTGATCTTCCTTCACCTGGTAGTTTTTCCTTCATGGTGCGAGAGAATTTTCTCTGCTTCTCAGTCTTTTCCTTCCAGTAAAGACGGAAAAGTGCCTCCTTCCGCCTTTGATCCTTTCGCTGTTAAATCTCCTCATTGTCAGACCCAATCACCATTCCATCGGGATGAGTTTGATTCTGATCTTCTTCATCACTTCCTGTTTCAGTCTCACTTCCTCTACATCTTCCTTCTGTTCCATGATCCCATTCATCATCAGATACAACCTGTTGTGCTCCTCTCATCCGAGAAATATAGGCTTGTCTTCTCTGGCTCCAATCCTCAAATTCAGATGCATGAACAATCATTTTGTTCTCAAGTTCAATTCTGGCTTGACGCTTGCGAGCTTCATTCTCCTTTCGAAGACGACGGTTCCTGGCTGCAATTTCCTCCTTGGCGATACGTTCTTCATATTCCTTCTGCAAAGTGTCAATCAATAGCCCCAATTCCTCAGTATTCAGAACTAGTCCTAAATTCATTGATATTTCATACTCATCACTCCTTTTTGGTGCACTCGTACTTGCATTCTCTGAGGATTTTGCCATTTTCTGCTAATTGCTCTCTTAAGGAACGTTTTCTTTCTTCTTTTGGTTATAATTCTCAGCAGTTACTTGGTAACCTTCTTTATAGTGGTCAAATTCGGTCCATTAATGGCAAATTAATTGGGGCAGTTACACATCCTTTGGTTTCTCTAGAGGTTTCGTTTCATTTCCACACGCAAACAACCACCACAATTCATTTCCCCTCTACTCCACGTAATCTGAATCATTATACTCTTTCGATTCCCTCAACTCTTCTGAGTAATCTTTTCAATATTTCAAATCTATCCATAACTGCCATTAAGGAGGTAAGTGGAAAGCCATCATTATTGTGTGACATGCAATTTGAACTAATTGGATTTTCTGTATGTTTTCAGAGTTTGGAGGGCATGCTCATGGTTAGAGGCTATAGCTACGGGCAAGGGTTTGGGTGCGGACCAGGATTCATCATCTCTACAAAACCTTTTTTACTAGTCATAAAAAATCTTTACCCTCAGTTAAACTGTAAAACCAGAAAAAAACCCCTTTGGAAATTTCTCCCAAACATTTAACCCCCTTCCCTCTCACCAGAAAAGGCCTACCTCAAATCATTTATTGCTACTACCTAGTCTTTAAAGATCAATATGCAAAAACATTGATCATTATGACTACGGCTGTGGTAATTAAGATCTCTAAATACAAAACCCATCAATGCTCACCAAACTTGTACTTTCACCAAATCAGAAAGCAATCTCTTTGCAAAATCTATGTTACTGTTCACTATTTAATGCTTATTAGAGCTAACTACCCACGGAAAGAGCTCTTATCGAGTAGGTCTTCTACCAGCTGTGATATAGATATTGCCCGTGACCTTGTTTCTACCAATGTTCTGAATCAGTACTATGATAAGAAGCAACAACAAGCCTATAGTCATATGATAGGGTACAAGGGGGCAGCCTGTTTTAAGGTTACCTTTATTTCAATTTGTTTGACCATCAACATCGTCTCTCAAAATATCCAATCTAATGTCTCTATCAAAATCCATATATCCTTCTTTTTTATTGAAAGTTCTGTTGAGTATAAAATCTGCACAGTGATTGGTCTTATCTTATACTCTTGGGTTATTTCTTACTCAATCGAGTACTTATCTCAAAAACTAAATTCAAACCACATATTTCAAATGAGTTCATCTACTGGAAAAAATACTTCTCCTACTCTCAACTCCTCTGAAGAAATACAACAATTATCTTCTCAGATGGCTTCTAAACTCATTATTCCAAGTACCTTGCCAAACTCTCTCGCTCAACCAGTGTTTATTGATAAAACTGTGGTCCTTGATGAAGAAGATACTACCTGGAAGTGGTGCATGGTCGGGCATGTGTGCAGTGAAACCCTTGTTACAACACCTAAAGTCAGGAGCTATATTAACTCTCAATGGCCTCTCACAAAAATTCCTACGATAACAGGTTTTAATGGTCTAAGAAACAAAGTTCTAATCAGATTTCTAGCTCATGCTGATTTTCAAAATGTTGATGCTAATAGACCCTGGTTCACTTGTGGGTATTTGTGTGTTCTCCGTACTGTTCCTCTCACAGGATGGCCAACTAATTATCCTGTTAGTTTTGAAGAAGAAGTGATGTGGTTTCTACTTTGCAATGTCCCTAATGAATGTACTGGCTTTGAAGATCTGGAAACTCTAACTCACTCTATGGGTCGTCTGCTTAAAAGTTTACCTCCTTTCGGAAGCCATCCTCAAAAGAAGAATGTCAAAATCTGCATGGTAATCCGTATTGACACCTCTATTCCAACGGGTATTCCTCTCATCACTAAAGGAAGATCACAACCTTTTCTCATTGAAGCTAGATGCATGGCAGTTCCAAGATTCTTCTGTTCTTCCTGTAGAGTTCTTCTCCATTGTGAAGAGACTTGTAAAAAAAGAAAAGCTATCTGGGAAATTTCTACAGTTAACTCCAGCCAATCTTCCAGCCAACTTATTACCAAAAGCCAAAATGAAGGTTTCATCCCTGAGGCTATTCAATCTCCTCCGGTTTCTGGTATTGACCTGACTAGCAAAGTCAGTAATATCATTGGTCCCAGCAACCCAGAGGTTGTTATGTCTGAAGTTGTTCCTACTCCTGCTCAAGACAAAGGAAAGAGTACCATGGTCTATGTTACTCCAGCAAAGAAAGCTCTAAACTGGGATTTGATCAACATGGGTCCTTTTACCAGTAGATCTACCACACTGAAGATTCTTGATAATGTGGCTGTCCCAGCTAACCCTCCCACTGAAGTGGTTAATGGTCTTCCCTCTATTTCTAAAGAAACAGTTGTTGTTGCTGATGATTCTCTTGAAAGTGGCATTCCAACTCAGATCGCCGATTTAGCTCAATATGGTACGGTGTCTCATGGTCCTGCAACTCGCCGTTTCAAAAAAGTGGTTAACCCTATCCCGATTCATGATAAGAGCAACCAAAATCAGGATGTGGATCATGAGGCTATTACTCGATTGAAAAGAAAGGTCAACCCTCGTGCTGATATCAGGAAAAGATACAAAATTGCTCCAATTGCTAACTCTTCTGAGCATGATCTGAGTGATAAGATTGACAATCTCTCTGAACCTGATTACATTGGTCTTTGCTCTCCTATTACAAACCTTGGTACCCTTAATGAACATTCAATTAATCATACTTCTGCTACCATGTCTTATCCAAACTGCATCAATAACCAAATCGATGAGGTTCTTGGTCTGTCTCAACTTCCCTTGTCTGCAACTGTGGTTCACAACAACTCTAACCATCAAGCTGGCTCCCTGGACCTGAATGCTACTCAGAATTCTCAGAATAGTGGTGGTTCTTCCTCTTCTCAGCCTTTTGGTAGTAATGATTCTACCACTCAGGTAAATTTCTCCCCCCATCCTACTGCTGCTGATCCGTTGAGTACTAATCATCCTGCTGTGATCATAAATAATAACCCTGTCTATAATGTGAATGCTATATGTTGGAATGCTAGAGGCTTCAATAAGAAGTCTGCTTCTAAGGAGTTGAGTATCCTTCTGAGAAATGTGAATCCTGATATTGTGTTTATTAGTGAGACTAAGATGAAAAATAAGGTGGCAATTAGGAAACTAAAAAATTTTGGTTTTCCCTGTGCTTTTGAGGTCCCTTGTGTGGGTAGAAGTGGTGGTCTGATTTTGGCCTGGAAAAAGGAATTAAATCTTCATATTGTGTCTTCTAATTCTAGGGGAATCTACTGTACTACTAGTGACATTATTCATAACTGCCTTACCCATCTATATTTCATCTACGGTGAACCTAATCAATCTCTTAGAAATGAATTTTGGAACTCTCAGCTATCAGATTTTAAATTTCCTATAGATGAGCCTGTTTTTGTGATGGGAGATTTTAATTCTCTGCTAGGTCCAGAAGATAAAAATGGGGGTAATAGGCCAGCTGAAAATGATTTTGAAAATCTTAATGCTTTTTGCAGTAAATTTGATTTACATGATCCCGGGTACTCAGGGCCTAGATTCACTTAGTCTAATATGCATGAAAATGTTGATGAAATCGTTCTTGAAAGATTGGATAGATGCTTTTACAACTCTGTGGCTGCTGAAATGTGTCCTAAATTTTGTGTTAATAATCTGCCTAGAGATACTTCTGATCATTGTCCTATTCATATTGGTTTTAATTACGAAGCTGTTTGTATGCCTAAACCCTTCCACTTTATGGCCATGTGGATCCTAGATCCTTCCTGTAGAAATATAATTGCTAATGCCTGGGCTATTGAAACTTCTGGCTCTCCAGCTCACAGATTGCGAGCTAGACTAGCCAACACTAAGAAAGGCCTGAGAAATTGGAATAAAATTTCTTTTGGTGATATCCAAAACAATATTTCTGAAGCAAGAAATAATCTTTTGGCAGCTCAAACCAATACCCCAAATGATAGTCAAACTATCTATAGCCTCAATGATAGACTTCTTTTTCTCTACAATCTGGAAGAATTGTATTGGAAGGACAAGTCTAGAGAGGTCTGGTTGGCTGAAGGAGACAGAAACACTCCCTATTTCCATAGGATTACCCTGTTCAAAAGAAGACGTAATGCTATAAGCTGGATAAGAACTGCCTCTGGTGCTATCCTTACTGATAGGAATGATATAGGAAATGCCTTTGAACAGTATTTTAATAATCTGTACTCTTCTAGTCCTCAAACCCACCAAGAGGAGGTTTTAGAAGGTTTGCAGACTAAATTTACTGATTCTGACAATAATATTCTGAATATCCCTTTATCTCCTGAAGAAATTAAAGCTGATGTTTTTCAAATGGGGGGGAAAAAAGCTCCAGGCCCTGATGGGTTCACTGGTCTGTTTTACCAAAAACACTGGGATATAGTGGGGGATGCTATTGTAGAAATGACCCAGACTTGTTTTAGAACAGGGAATATTGCTTCTTTTTTAAACCACACCAATATAGCTCTCATACCAAAAATCCCACAGGCGGCTAGTGTATCTCAATTCAGACCTATTGGCTTATGTAATTTTGCCTACAAAGTCTTATCAAAAACATTGGCTAACAGGTTGAAACCCCTAATGGACAAGCTCATATCCCCCAATCAGAGTGCTTTTGTACCAAAAAGAAGTATCTCTGATAACATCCTTATGGCAAATGAGTTAATCTATTGTGTAAATCATTTTCAGAGTAAAAAAGGTCTGGCTGCGGTTAAATTAGATATGTCTAAGGCCTATGATAAACTTGAATGGTCTTTCCTAGAAAAGGTTTTATTAAAACTAGGCTTGTGTGATCACTGGATTAAGCTTATCATAAATTGTCTTTCCACTGTGTCCTATTCTATTCTGCTTAATGGAGTTCCTACTGGACTTATTAAACCCAATAGAGGGCTGAGACAAGGCGATCCTTTATCCCCCTATCTTTACATTCTGTGCTCCGAAGCTTTATCTGCTTATATTGATAAAATGTCTAGGGATGGTAGTATTTCTGGTATTAAAATTCATAAAAATGCCCCCCCTGTGACTCACCTTTTGTTTGCTGATGATAGTCTGCTTTTCTCTAAAGCAACTCAGGAGGAATTCACTTCCATGAAAACCTACCTCCATAACTATTGCTCTGCTTCAGGTCAGGAGATAAACTTTGATAAATCTGGTATTCTTTTTAGCTCTGAAATTCCTCTTCTTGAGACCAATATGTTAGCTAATATTCTGGGTATTACTAATAGGGGGTTAGGTGAAAAATACTTGGGTACCCCCATTGAGTTCCAAAAGTCCAAAATTGAAACTCATATGGGGATTTTGAAGTCTACTGACTCCAGGATTGACTCTTGGTCTACTAAACTTCTTGCTCAGGCTGCCAAAACCTCATTAGTCAAGCATGTAGGTCAAGCTATTCCCTTATACCAAATGGCTGCCTTCCTTATTCCTAAGGAGCTTTGTAGGACAATTGATAACCATCTTATGAAATACTGGTGGGGTGAATCAAAAGATCCTAAAGATAGGAAATTACACCTCCTTGGCTGGGAGAAGCTTTGTTCTCCTAAGTCTGAAGGAGGATTGGGCTTTAGAAAGGCTGAGCTAAATAATCTGGCAATGCTTGCTAGGAATGCTTGGAAGCTGGTTGAAAACCCTGACTCCTTACTTAGTACCATGCTTAAGGCAAAATATTTCCCCCATTCTGATTTTTTAAATGCTGTTTGTCCTAAGAAATGTTCTTGGACCTGGAGGTGTCTGTGCAATATTAAGGATCTCATTAAACCTTTTATATCCTGGATTGTGGGGGATGGGAAGTTTATAAACCCATGGTGTGACAAGTGGATCCCTGATATTGGTGTTGCTCAACCAAACCCTCTTGTCCCACCTGACCCCTCGGTTAAGGTTGACTATTTTATCAATCCTGATTCTAGGAGTTGGAATGTTGCTAGACTTGAAACACACTTTGATAATGCTTCTGTTCAGAAGATTATTACCATTCCCTTAAGCCAGTTGATCACTCCTGATAGGAGGGCTTGGGAGCTTTCGAAGACGGGCAGATTTAGTTCTAAGTCTGCATATTTGGGTCTCAGAGGTCTAAGACCAAGCCCAAATAGTGCTCTTTGGAAGTCTATTTGGAAAATTAAAGTTGCCTACAGAATCCAGTTAACTCTCTGGAGGGCAGCTAGAAATGCCTTGAATGTTCGTGTCCTGATTAATTCTAGAATGACTATAGCTAATATTGTCTGCCCGAGGTGTGGTATCTCTGATGAAGATATCATGCATGCGTTTGTATTATGTCCTTTTGCCTCTCAGGTCTGGTATGCCTCCCCTTTGAAAATTGTAACTGCTTCTTTTCAAAATTCTTCTTTCATTGAATGGCTTTACTTTTTCTTGGTTGACAAACAGTCTAAACTGCCTGATCATCTGCATCCCTTGCTTGCTGCTATTGTTTGGTCTTTATGGTCTAGTCGGAATACCCTGATTCATGAAAAAAAATCCGAAAATATGTTTTCTATGTTAGCTAGAGCTAGGTACATGGTCTTCTCTAAGAAACCCAATCCTACCCCTGTTAGCTATGTCAAAGTCACTAGTATGGATAAATGGATTCCCCCAGGAATTGGTTGGTACAAAGGTAATACTGATGGAGCTTTTGATCTTATTTCTATGCTTTCTGGTTCAGGCTTTGTAATCAGAGATTCTGTAAAGAAAGTCTCTTTTTGTGCTGCGTTGAGTATCCAAGCCAGATCTCCTGAAGAAGCTAAAGCTATGGGTATACATGCTCTTCTTCAAAGGGCAATGCAGTTGAAGATTTCCCACTTGATTGTTGAAAGTGATGCTAAAGACCTGATTGACCAATTTTCTGCTGGCTGTTTTGATGGCAATCAGAGGACTGATGCTATTTTCAAAGACATTAAATTTTTTGCTTCTAGTTTTTTGTCTTGTATTTTTACCTTTGCTCCTAGAATTTGTAATGGAGTTGCGCACTCCTTAGCCCAATGGGGCAAACAGCACTCCAACTCTATGTTCTGGTCGAGTACTCCAACCTGGCTTCTGCCGGTTGTCGAGTCCGACTGATTGCCTTTTTCAAGGCCTTTGCTTATAATAAAAAAAAAAGAGATCCATATAATAAGAATTTAAAATTCCAGAATATTATTTTATGGGAAATTTTCAACAAATAAATAAAATATCAAAGTTTTGGATGTCTGGAATAGCTAGCTAGATGGATAGATCATAGATACAACCATAGAACTTCTCATGAATATCTGAGTTTGTTACACCTGAAATATGGTATCGTCTGCATGATTACTTGATATACATGCTTATATCAAAGCTGGGGTCGATAGGATTTTCACCATCATACAGCGGCCCTCCCTATAAATGATCATCATGCTATAAAAGTTAGTAACTAGAAGTGTAAAGTAAAGCTAAAGAGTTAATTATCAATAGTATAAAATAATTAAAAATTATTATGTAAAGAATGTTCATGTGAAAGATGTATAATACATATATGTAAGCAGCTAAACATGCCTGGTCAATTGTAGATTGCTCAAAATTCTCCAGAAAATCTGTAAAATCATCCCCGTCGAGTAGTGGAGGAAGTGAGTCCATCCCAAAGTTTGAATCGCTCCTTGCTAGATCAAATAATCCTTCAAAAGGATCACATTCATTGTTCACTTCCTGATCGACCTCTGTTTCCTTTAGTTCTGTCGGTGCTGGTGGATGAGTTGTTTCTTGTTGTGGATTGACATTCAAAATCCCACCAACAAAAGGAGCTTCAGCAGTAGTAATCCCGGAGAATTTGGGAATTAATTTCGTTACTTCCTCTGATTCAATTATAGGATAGTGGTCGGTTAGATCATATTTATGTCCCAGGTCCCATACCTCTGTTGCAGAAATAGATGATGGTGTGCCTGGAAATTGGGGGACAAAGTTAGGTACCACTTCTATTGTTGAACCAGATGATGACATGTTGGGAAATTCCAGCATTTGGTTAGATACTTCCATTACTGATGATGATGTCTTGTTAATCAAGATGGAATCCAAGTTACTGGCACTATTGTTGATGCTAATATTCGACAGTTCATGGGCAGTTGGACCAATATGTAGGGTTTCAGGGTAGTCATTATTATTGTTGAGAGTCTGGATTCCTATGAAGTTGTTTGAAGTGGATGTTAAGGCTTGGGAAAAGCTACCAATAGATGATGAACCCATATTTCCTGTTGTTCCTTCATTTCTCACCATTTCAGCATTATTTGGTCTTTGAAGGTTAAATCTGTCGATCATGCTATGAGTGCCCAAATTAAGCGACGATCTGGTAGTACTTTGGACATTTCTTCTCCATCGTCTATGCACCATCTCCATAGTACCCTTTCCACTTCTTCCACTACCAACAGACACGTTGTTATTTGCTTGTGATTGACTAACTCTTACAGCATACTGGTTGTTATTGCTAGTAGACCAAGGTTGTTTTGCTGACGTTGCTAATAGCTCTCGAGTGTTTTCAACAACACACATCGATGATTTCCCAAATTGAAACGAAACATTATTGTATCCACCAGATGATGATGTATTTAATGTAGATGCACCACATTGATACAACCGATTTTGATCAGTAGTAAGACCCTTAAAGTCATTTATTCTTGTTACCGGTTGACATGGTAATGTAATTGATTGTTGAGGTGCATCAGTCTGTTGCATACTCATAGTTGATATACCGGAAGCAAAATTAGACATAAAAGCTCCACTTGATAAGAACTCTGCAGTATTTGCCTTGATATTTTGATTTCGTTCCACAATCCCTTTCATGAAAAGTCTATATTTCTATCAAATGAAAATGCATAACATTAATTATACTACAAATTTAGAAAAAAAAAACAAACCATATATACCTAGGTTTTGTCTAGGACTTCGATACCTAGTTATCTTGAGCAGTTTTGATTGTCAAAGACTCTTCAACCAGGTATGTAAATTACCTTTCATTAAAATTCTACGACTACTTATCTTTACATGTCTCATAATCAGTGTGTACGAAATCTACATTATGTGGTTTACTCAATATATACTTGCATAAAAATCTGGCATGCATACATATAGTTTATTAAAATCAATGTGCTTGTGTTATATTTGATGCAGGTGGTATATTACACGCGGAAGAATTATAAAAATATATAGATAGATATATCACACTTGATACTGATAAGCGAAGCATGAATTCTGTAACTAAACTCGTAAAGTTGTTTGAAGATTACTTTGCTATAAGTTGATTGCAGATTAAATGTATTAATTTACCTCACTTTGATTGCATATTAAATACTTTTTAATTACCAAAATGAAAAGTATAAGTTGGAAGCAAAACCTGTAAATGGCTAGCAACATTTTCTCTAGTTAATCCCGGGACCTTCATGAACTCAAGTATTTTCTTTGGCACAGCATCTGATTTATCAAAGTAAACCACAACAAATTGTTTTGTTAATAAAGGTTGAGAGAGATTTCTTACTAAAGAGATGCAAATAGCGTTTATATGATAAATATAACAATAACCCATATGCACATATAATATAATCCAAAAAATATGGCAATGATATGATCTTACAGTCAACTCCTAAGCTTTCAATGGCATTTAGGAAGTGGGTATGTAAGCGTTCAGTCCAAACAACTCTTTGTGTTTTATTTGTACGAGTACGGTTTCTTTTATTATCGGATGGTTGACCTTTTTGAGATTCCTTCCTCTTCCTTGATTCAACTCGTGAGTTTCCTTCATCATCACTGGACGTTGATCCACTAATGTTCCTATTCTTTTCTTGATTATGCGGCGAATCTTGTTCCACACTGCTTCCAGTTTGTTTGTTGTATCGGTTTTCATTTACCACATGATCCACTTTGCTCTTGTGAACATACTGCCACATCTTTTCAACGTCGCTACAAGTTATAGGCTTGTGTAGAAAATGACCAACAACGTTGCTCATTCCTTTTGACGCCTTTATCGAATCAACATCACTAGATACCACTGTTTATCCATATGAAAACATATTCTTAACCTTTTTTGTTCCAGACAAAAGTATTTCATTAATTTTTTATCTTTAAGATATTATTGGATATGAAAAATTGGATCAAATAAAATTTACAGTTGTTTAGTATGACTTACGAATGACTGGCAGAGTGGTGAATTCCTCCTTTATCCGTCGGAAGAGTTCATGCCCGCTCATCCCGGGCATGTAAACAGCAGTCATGACAAGATCAAAATAACATGGCTTCTCCCTTATCAATTTTAAGCCAGCTGATCCTCCTCTAACACCTACAGCTGAAAGTGAAATCAAGATTGTAAAAATTATTCTGCTTTAGAAGCGTAGTTCATAATCAACAAAAGTTTAAATGAAGTGCACGTATTTGAAATTTGAAGAAATCATTCACGAAATATATTAGAAGTACATGATTCTGTCACATAAAAAACATGATTGATGAGAAGTTGATCTAATATTTTTTGGATAAGAGATTCAACTCAAAGAGTACCAAGACCTTGATAACACAAGATGACACAATGCATTTGGGTCTGCAAAATTCAAATAGGTTTGTCTTGAAATAAACAGATCTAAAGAATGTGGTTTTGTTTTGTACACGTTTCTCACTATCTACACTTTAGAGCTTAATCATTTTGTAAAAAAATGAAAATTGAACTTTTTCATTTTCATTATCAAGAGAAAAAAAAATGGAAATAAAAAACCCTACAAAGTTGTATTAAATAAATTTATTACCCTAAATGACAAAATATTCAAGAATCTCAATTTATGTCTCTAAATAATTGACTTAAACATAACATATATAGATAGGCTTGTTCTTTCTATATTTACCATACAAAAAAAAAATGAAGTACAAATATCCCCAAATAAATGAAATGAATATTTGAAAGGGTTTTGATGAAAACACCCCCGACCCAAAATCCCAAATTCATCAATTAAATAGAAAAAAAAATTGAGGAAAAAGACAAAGTAGCATAAATCTGGAAACACAAAGAGTTATCACAAAAACATAGAATCGGAGAGAAAACTAGAGAGATGTGATTTATGTTGTTGATAATGATAATGGAGATTCAAGATTCCAAAATGCAATAAAGAAAGCAAATCTTGAATAATAAAGACGGTATATTGATATTTTCACTAGTGAGTGGTGAATAGTATCAAGCCGGAAATGTGTTATAACAATCAAATCATAAGAAAAAAAAATCTGTAAAGAAAAATACTTTTGTACTTTTGGAAGATCTACCCAGCTAAATGTTTTCATATATGTTCAGAAGATACACTGAAACAGAAAATCAAAACTTACCTTCATAGTAATTGAACATCTTAAACATTCTTAACATTACATGAAGGAATACTAGATCATAATCGACGAGCAATATACGAACAACACCTTGAAATTCTTTAGCAGTACTCTTAGTTCCCTTTGTGCTACTAGATGATACAACTCTCATATCAATGAAATCATTGTTGTCAACTATTAAACTATTACTATTAGAAGAACAAGAAGAAGAAACATCAGTATCCATGGTTAATCAATCACTAAAAATGAAATGAGGAGACTTGCGCAAAGAGAAGGAAAAAAAATAAGAAGACCCAGTAATGATTTATTTCTTTGCACAATAAGTTGGCTTTTATAGGGATAGAAAGGAGTAGATAGAAAAAATATCTCAATATGTACAAGTGTTTTTTTTTTTTGAAGCCATTCTGTTCAAAAGCGTGAAATCATAGCCTAATTTTTCGGAATGCTAATTATTATGGAACTAGTAATAGGTTACAAATGTATCTCTTGTCAAGAAAAATAAAAAGTTACAATGTATCATATTCAAAGAATGGAAACGGAAAACAAAATGCAGCATATCATTTATCTCAGGCCCAATCTTTATGTTTAATAGAAACTTGTATGTGGCTAATTATGTTCCATTTGGTTGAATTTTGCCACAAATTAAATTATTTCTTATGATTCATAGTTATTATTTCTTCAAGTACCAATCACAAAGAGATAAAATACAAGTAAAAGAGGTTAAATCAACCCAATGAACTAAATACATATTAAATTATTTATACTTCTTCAATAACACGTATATCTAGGGCGTCCTTTATCTCTGAGGCCGGAAGGAAGCTCGATTGACCATAACATCAATTGAAAGGTTAAATTCTTAGAACACACGTTCATAAAAAAGAATCATTATAGGCACTACAAATTTTATCCATCTCGAAGCCACTGCCAAGTAGAGACATAAGAGCAGCTTTAACAACATTTCATATCCCTGCATCTCTTGGACTTTCTGTCAAAACTCCATCACAACAGAGGACATCGAATTTGATCAATATCAGAAGCTTTATAATCACAAGCAGTAGGTATAACATGTTTTACTCCCCTGGTAGTAGCGCAAAAGTAATTCAGGATTCTTGGCAATAGTTATGTATAAAAGCTTTCATTCATCAAGAGTTCTCATGAATAAGCAGAAGAAAAATTCATCTTGAAACTAAAAAATTATACTTCATCCTCGTTAAGCATTACTGTATTCCTTGGTATCTATAATTGATTGGTAGAGTGACTAGAGTTTACAGGTTTTTCGTTAGTTGAATTAGTCGATAACAGACGAATAAAAACAGTTAAAGTTCGTTATATTCTTGATATTTAGCAATGTACTTAGCAGCATACATATCAGCTTGGACTTCGGTCGAATAAAACCTAAAATATTTGGTAATAAAGCGACATAAATTCTTGAATGCTAGAGATTCTGGAAGGGACGATTTAGGAAGTTAGGATTGAAAATTAAGAAGTTATGATCGATTATTTAGCAAACTAAACTTTGGCGGCGCTCGACATATGTAATAATTTCTCGTTGATATTACTCAAATTGTGTAGTTTCAGAAAGTCTTAATTTTACTTACAGTTGAATATTCTTTTCAGCACTTTCAATGTTTCTAAACCAAGTTGTAACTGTAAACACAATTAACTAGATAATTAGCAGTACCTTAAAACCAATTGAAATTTGTTTTGTCACACAAATGAGTCAAAGCATGGACAAGGTAAATTAGTCATGAATGGAGCCCTTCAATTATCCACCTGCTATATGTACACAAACTTCACTGTTATAATTGTTTTTTGTTTTTCATTTTCGAAAATAATATTTTAAACTTTACCCACGAAATTACTCTCGTAATAATCATAAGATCCATGTCATCTACCAACATCATTTTAATGAATCTTGCAATTAATTACTCACCAATTCTTAGGGATTTTGTATTAAAAGCAATTTTCTATCATTAGACATGATTTATTGCAAATAACAACAACAAGAAAACATGGCTTCCTACTCAAATCCTCAAATTTCTTGAAGTAGATTATCTATAGCCGATCTTATTAAAATCTCAATTCAATTTAGATTCGAGTTACTTTCTATTTCTTAAGAACTTTGTTTCAATAATTTCATTCGCGAGTAATTTTTTTCTATCGATTATCTTTGGTATTTTCAAAATCTTGAATTACGTTCATCGGAGTTCTTGTTTCTGTACCAAGAGAATTCAACATTTTTTCCATTTTTGGGGTTTAAGTCTTTTATAAAAAAGGTTCACTTATCAAACTATGATACATGACTCTTTTAAGAATCAACAACCTTTCTTTCATTAAATAATAAATAAATGTCTATTTTTGTATTCATATATCATAACCAACACCTTGCCTAAAAAGTCTTGCAACTACATAAGCATATTTTTGCCCAAAAACAAATAACTCGGCTATTATAATATCTCAAACACTAAAACTCAAACAAATAATATGGTTTATATTCTTGTCCACGATCTAATTAACATAAACTTGTATATGGCTAATTATATGTATCACAAATTTACTATGACGTATTATCATTATTATTATTGCCAAGATTTAATCGCAAGTAAAATACAAGAGCTAGATACAAGAAAAATAGGTTAAATCGACCCAATGAATTAAATCCACAATGAATTACTTATTCCTCCAATAGCATGCATAGATTTCCATGTGTCTCTCTGAGGCTAGAAGGAAGCTCTCTGACCGTGGCATCACTTGAAAAGATATTTTCTCTGAACGCGTGTTCATAATAAATCTCTTCATATGCAATACAAATTTCTGCCCATCTCTAAGCCACTGTTAAAGGTACTTTGTCACTCTCAAAGGCGTGAATATATAACACCCAAAGAATCTGATTTTACTTCAATTCTTTTATAACCCCATGTGTAGCATGTTTGAAACCGATAATTACTGCCATAATCTCTACCTAGTAGTTAATTGGTCTCAACCCCTAGACCACAACCTGAACACATATATACAAAACTACAATCAGATCTCTAAGCAGCAATATTCATCATGCCAAGTAGATATATAAGAGCAGCAGAAACAACGTAAATTCTTAAGTGACTAGATATTCTGGAAAGGGAATATTTTAGGAAGTTAGATTGAAAATTAAGAAGGTTTGATCGATTATTTATCGATCCAAAATTTTGCGGCGCGCGACATATGTAATAAGTTCCAGTTGATATTACTCATTTATGTACTTAATAATTTGTGTAGTTTCGGAAAGTCTTAGGTTTAGTTCCAGTTGATATTCTTTTCAGCACTTTGAATGTTGTTTGAAACAAATTTTAAACATAAACCCAATTAAGTATATAATTAGTAGTACCTTAAAATCCATAGAAATTTGTTTTATCACACAAATGGGATAGAGCATGAGCATGGTACATTAGTCATGAAAGACGCCATTTAATTATCCACCATTATTCGTACACGAACTTTACTGTTATAATTGTTTTGTTTTTTTATTTTCGATCTTTATTATTCATTTTACCTACTAAATTATTCTCATTAACAACCGTAAGATCCACATCACCCACCAAACTTCTTTCATTGAAATCGTATTATTAATTACTCATTGATTCTTTGGGGATTTCGTTATTAAAACCAATTTTCTGTTATTAGGCATGACTTATTACAGAAACAACAACAATTAGAAAAAAAAAACAAGGTTTGGTAATCAAATTCTCATAAATCTAGAAATAGATTATCAAAAG
>JAJJMA010192257.1:160-14162 GCA_023529015.1 Papaver nudicaule | reverse complement strand
AATACATTTCGAGTTTCTTATGATTCATGGATATATATAATCTAAGGAAACATGCATACTCCAATTTAACTAATCATTTTGGATAATAAATTTGTTACAAAAATCCATAAGATTGATGTCCAAATGTTTTCAGAACAATCACAAAAATGAAAAAGGTTACTTTAAAGTTGAGGATTCTTCCCAAAATCTCGACCAATACACTTATTTTTTTTATTTTTTTTTGTCGATGAAACTCGATAATGCACTATGTATCGTTTATGTTCATTTTGACAAAAGAAACAAGCATCATTGTATCTACGTGGCGGCACCATTCACGTGCCTCCTTTTTCTCCGTAAGAAACCACCTATGTATATCTGAAATGAAGAATACATGTTGAGTTTCTTCTGATTGCTGGATTTAGATAATCTAAGGAAACGTGCAGACTTTAATTTAACCAGGCTTTTTGGATAAATAATTTGTTACGTAAATCAGAAAGATTGATGTCCAAATGTTGTCAAAACAATCACAAAAATGAAAAAAGTTACCTTAAATTGAAGATTCTTCCCAATATATCAACCAACACAATTTATTTTTATTTTATGAAACTTTATAATGAATTATATATCATTTATGTTCATTTTGACAAAAGAAACAAACATCATTCTTTTTATGTAGCGACACTGATCACGTTCCCTCTTTTTTCTATGTAAGAAACCGTTTGGGTATATCTCAAATGAGGAACACTTGTCGAGTTTCTTATGATTGATGGATTTAGGTAATCTAAAAAAACGTGCAGACTCCAATTTAACCAGGCATTTTGGATACTAATTTTGTTACAGAATCCGAAAGATTGATGTCCACATGTTTTGAAAACAATCACAAAAATGAGAAAAGTTACCTTAAAGTTGAGGATTCTTCCCAAAATATAGACCAATACACTTTTTTTTTTTTTTTTAAGAAAACTAATACACTAGTTACAGATTGTGTGTCACCACATATATTCCCATAAGCATATCATAAGAACCATGGCCCAAATTATTGACCAGGAGGGATCACGCTTACTTGTTTTTCATACAAGTAGCCACGGGGTTTGCTATGACTCCAAAATTGATTGTAATTTCTTTTTGGGATTTCAAATGGGCCTCCCAGCTCGTGGGGACGCAAAAAAAGGTGCTAAAAGTATATTTTTATCCAAAAATTGACTGGAAACTGATTTTTAATCGGGTTTCAAATTGGGCCCCTAGTTCGTTAATTTATGGGGACGCAAAAGTTTTTTTATATTATTTAATACGAAAGAAAATTGCATTGCAAAGAAAGAAGTTTTACACCTCCATATCCTTCTGGATACAATAATCTAGTTAGGTATGTCATGTTGCCATTCTACAGCAGAAATAACTTGGAAACCATGTTTAGCTATTGAGTCTGCTACATATGGTTTGAGCCCCTTTGTACATAAGTACATTTCCAACTAATGAAAGAATCTAAAAGAGTTATACAATCCAGGACTATGTTCCTAGTAGTTCATTTATTGAATCTAAATGTTCGTTAATCACATTGATAATGTTCTTGCAGTCTCCCTCCATATGCAGATGAGTGATTCCCTTCCTTTGAGCCCATGTGGATGCTTTAAGTATTGCCAATGCCTCTGCTTGCTCTGTATCTACTGCTTTGCTAAATATGCATCAAGCTCCATCGCATTATCCTACGAGAGAACGGATAATTAGTCCAAGACCTACATCTTTTGATACTCTTTTAAAACCTGCATCGAAATTGAGTTTCATGTACTGGTCTAGACCATCTAGTCCAGAGTATGATTATTCTGCGCAACTCTTTGGTTAGTATTAGTATTCACTCTATGCCAATCATAATGGTCCATTCTAATGAGATGAGCTACTTAAGTAACAGTTGCCTGCACATTCTCATAATTTTTTAACATCATGTTTTTCATAGCTGCCAAAACACAAAAGCATACCAATCATTCACTGCATTACTATTGATTTATGTGATCACCCTGGAATATATCACACAACATTTATGGATATTCATATTTTGCAATTCAATCATAACATTTGGAATAATGGAATTGCAAAGTCGCATTTTAGTAAGAAATGCTGCATAGAATCAGTAACATTATCACGAAAGAGACAGTTGTTATTGACATTTGAGATATACCTAGCTACTATGTCCCCTGTATGAAGATAGTTATGAATACATTTCCATAGGAAATGCAAGATAAATTTGTTTTCCAAAACTTAAACCAAGAATGAACTACCTATAGGACCATTCTGCATACTGTTATGGATAGCTCTATATGCATATTTCACACTGAATTGTCCATTAGGACTAGGCTGCCATCTTAAATGGTCTGCCCCATTAAAAGGAATCCTAATCTCTACGATTTTACTCACACTACTAGCATCAAACAAAGCTTGGAGAGTTTGCACATTTCAAGACGTAGTCTCTTTGTCAATAAGCTGAGAAACATGAACCATATTATAAGACATAAAGGGAGTATTGAGTGTGCCAATGATAGATGGTACTCATCTATCTCTCCAAATCCCAATTCTCTCACCATCACCAACTTCCCAACAGGCAAATTTCCTCACTATCTCTAACCCTGCAATAACACCCTACCATATCCAAGATCCACTAGTAGGTAAGAAACCAGTTAAAGGATTACAGTCAAGAAAGTACTTACCTTTTACGATTTGAACCCAGAGTGAATGAGGAGAGTTCATCATTCTCCAAGCTAATTTAGCTAACAGTGCTTGATTCATGATTGCAGTTTGTTTAATGTTCATCCCACCTAAAGCTTTAGGTTGAGCAATACCACTCCATCTTTTTAGAAAGACTCCTCCCCTATCTTTTTTTTTATTCCACCAAAACCTCATTTGAATTGACTCAATTTTTTGAGTTAGTTCTATCAAATGAAAAACATACATATGATGTGCGGCTAGACTTCCAATGACAGACTGCACTAGTGTAGTTCTATCAGCTTGTCTTAGAAATTTCGATTTTCATACAACTATTCTAGAGATATAATTATCTATGAGAGGCAAAGAGGATTGTACCTTACTTCTTTGCAGAGGTAAAGGTACCCCCAAATACTTATCATTAAGTGCAAGTTTTTTTATATTAAAAATGTCAGCTATCTCATTTCTCATCTGATTTGGTACTTCTTTTTTTACTGAAAGTTAAACCAGATTTTTCAAAATTAACAGACTGACTTGAGAAGTTGCCAAATTGTTCAATGATTTTAGCTAAGTGCGTTGCTACATTTTTATTTGCCTTGATGAAGATGAGACATTCATCTGCAAAAAAACAAGTGAGAAACAGCAGGACAATAACTAATTATCTTGAAACCATGAATTTTATTCTCATTCTCAGCAGCCACCAGTTCTCTTAAGAAAGATTCCATGGACATAATGAACAAGTATGGGGATAAAGGATCCCCTTGGCTTAACCCTCTATGTGGTATGAATGTTTCGCCAGGTGAACCATTCAAGAGGACAGAAGTAGAGACAATACCTACACATTTTTTAATCATAGTGCAAAAATTTTCACAAAAGCCTAATTTATTAAGTGTGCTTATAAGAAAAGGCTACCAATTCTATCAAATGTCGTAGACATGTCCAATTTAGCTGTCATCCAACCATTTTTTGCTTTAATTTTCTTCAAAGAGTCAATAAACTCGTGAGCAATGACAATGTTGTCAGTTATACACCTACCTGACATAAAAGCAATTTGGAATGCAGTGATTATTTTTTCAATCACTACTTTAATCCTAGAGGATAAGAGCTTAGACATCACTTGTAAGAATTATTACTAAGTCTGAAATCAGCTTCATTAGGTATCAACGAAACAAAATTATGATTTATCTGCTTCAGTATATGTTTGATAGAATCCAGGAGGGAAGCCATCTAGTCCTAGTGAAGTCCATGGCTTCATTAACGAAAAATGATATAGTGTAACTTAGTTAGGCGATAATTTACTTAACGAAAAATAGTAAAAGCTTAAAAATACACTATAATCTTTTGTTTACTAAAAACGCAAAATGTAATATCAACCTCAGAACATTAATAACCTATTTTAGGAACTCAAATATATACCAAAAAAACACCACTAAAAACTCTTTCTTTCTCTTATAAAAGACTTTGCCTTCTGAAATTTCTACAATTGGAACAAAATTAACCTGGCTAATTTGGGGGCGAGCCCATATTTCATGGGGGCGAAGGCGAATCCAAAATAGGGTCATAATGAAGTAAAGAGGTCATCCCATATGGAATATATTTTTTTAAATACAAAACAACCCTTCATTAGTAGAAATTAATAATATGATTAGATGTTAACTAAATTTGATTAACAAAATTTTGGAGGGAAAATTAGTGAAAAATGATTATGTTTAGGATAAAAATTTGTATGATTATTATTGTTGAGAGAGACAGGGAAGTGAAGAAAAAGAAGGAGGTTTTTGAGGGAGGGAAAAAAAGTGAGTGTTCATAAAAAATGGGTGATTTGGGAACTCAAATCGATGTGGGTGAAGCTTCAAACGGTAGAGATCAACCTCAAGCTAGTGTCATTACGAAAGAAATGAAAATGGTGATGTTGCATGATCCACGAATTTTAAATGATGAAGAACGAAAAGCTCTTGCTTATGAAGATCCTATGGAGGGAAAAGAAGACCAAGAACACTCACATGATGAATCCACTGATGAAGACAATGAGGTATGCTTTCTAAAATGACATTTTCGTGTGTTGAATCAATGGGAATGCAAGAACTATTGAAACCCAGGATGAACAATCGTCAAGCAATATGTCCAAACTATGACGATATAAGTAAATCGTCACACAACACATGACGAGCTTGCCGAGTCTGTGTAAAAACACACTCAGAGATGATAACTCGTCATGGTACACCAATAACCTTGACGAGTTTGTAGCATGGGAAAGAGAACGTACTATTTTCTTCGGTAAGTCGTCGAGGTTTTAGGTAAAATCTTGACGATTCTGGGTAAGAGAAATCCATTGATCTGGTTGAAAAACTCAGTAACTCGTCAAGGTGGTCGTATAACATATGACGACACAACCCTACTTATGACTAAATCGTCATGCAGATATCAAACCTATGACGATTTTTTATGTTAAATTTCCAACAATTGTTTGGTTTGCAGGACTCTGGTGATGACGATGGAGTGATAATCCGTCACATCCATCACCACGGTTTCAAAGGAGCTAACCAAAAAAGAAGTAATTGCCCATGGGATAAGTATGAGGATATGGATCTTGTGAAGAGCTTCATTCCTATCTATCATGAACGACCCAAAGAAAAGTATTCAATGTTTTGGAAGAGAGTGAAGCAAATATACAAAGGACGCACCTCGAATACTAGACGTCGCAATTGGGTTCAGTTGGCTAATAGATTCGCCCGCATAAAGTCGCATATCCGTGAGCATTATATAGTCCTTAATATGGTCCAAGAGACACAGGAGGACGGTGATACGCCGGAGGACGTGGTGAGTAGCTCGACATGCTTTCGGGATAGTATTTCATCACTAGTTATACACATGCGCACTAACTTAATTTGTGCTAATTACAGCTCAGAGAATTTGTTTACGTTTGGGATGAGCGTAATAGCGATAGCGAGTACTGTTATAAGGAGCACAATACAAAGCTAAAGAAAAAAGCTCCTAAGTTCGTTAAGGGAGTGTTATTTGATGATGAAGACTTGGCTTACTAGCTTATTATGCAATCGTTGTTAACCACTTTTTGAATACTAGAGAGGGTAATATGTTTTGTGAATTGTGCTTATGAAGTGAGCTCCCTTATGTCCCAACATTTTGCGGGTTTTGAAGCTATATGGTAAATCGGCATGGTTTATGCCTAAACTGTGCCGACACTGAAGAAAATATGTATACACGGTAACTGTGAACTTATCGTCATGGTTTAAAATGCTACCGTGACGACTCAGTTTGTAATTTTCAAAAAATTTGACCGTTGGGGTCTTGTTCTATAAAAAGAAACTCATCTCCAATACAACTTACCTCAAACTTCTTTTCTTCTCATTGTTCCAAAATACCAAAACAAGTTTCTTGTTCATTTGAAGGTGAGAAATGGCCGGATATGGTGATGGAGTATGGGAAGAGAGCGAGGATGTAGAGCTTGTCAAATCATTCGTTAGGGCATTCATTGAAAGACCATATGAAATCTACTCTATGTTTTGGAAGAGGGTTAAGGAATTCTTAGAACAACACTACGGCAATTATAACCGGCGCAAATGGACACATCTTGCTTTCCGCTTCGAACGTATCAAAAGGGATATCATCGGGTATAACAAGATTGTGGAAATCGTTAACGAACACTACCCTCAATCTTCTCGCAAATTCAAGGTGAGTAGTTATCTAGTTTCTTAAAATTTGCTAACGAAATTTTGTGTATGTTAATCTAACATGTCACTCATTCACCTCTAGAAAGAAAGAATCAATGCCCTATGGGAAATTCGTAATGGTGAACGTGCGTGGATGTTCGGGAAGTGTTTGAAAGTGTTGAACAAACGTGCTCCAAGGTTCATGTCCGATTATATTATGTACGAATTGAGCGACGACGCGTACTAGGTGGTGTTCTTTAGAAAAGAAATGATGTAATGTGCTTTTCCTACTAGAAATGTAATGTGGTTTTCTACCTTATGTTAATGAAATAAACCTTCTTGTGAAAATCGTCATGAAAATTACATACGTAATGATAAATCGTCAAGGAAACACCAAATTTATAAACAATCGTACTGCTTTTGATTGGAATCGTACTGCTTTTTTATTTTATCTTGACGATTTCTTACTTAGAAAACGTAAATCGTCAAGTTATCCTACCATACCATGACGATATAGTATCTCCAAAAATATAGTCCCTGTCCAAATTTTAAGGAAAATCGTAATGGTTTTAGGCAAAATGCGTGACGATAACTTTCGAAAAATTACAAATCGGCAAGGACTTTATCGTTACCTTGACGAGTTAGCGTTAATAATTTGAGCAACAATCAAGTAATACCAATATTATTCAAAACAAGATAAGATGCATTACATAAAAACAAATAAAAATCAAAGCATTACATAGTTAATTCCAATTGATCTTACATGAAGACACTTACTCTTTATGGCTAAGACGTATAACAGATAAGCCGCTGCCGAAGCTTTGACTTCCTTCTCATCCAGAGGCCCCCCTTTCTTTTTTTCTTTAGCAAGGGTTCCTTCATACCTTGCCCTCAATTTCACAAGGTTGATCTCCCTAATCCTTTTTTTTGTTGTTGTACTCTTCATGAAGAAAAAGTCAATTTCCGCAGGAGTCCAATCAAACAAGTTCTTGCACAATTCATCAAGCTTGGTAAAATCGAGTTGCTTGGTGTACCCATCGCTGGTGGACTTCCCGGCAATTGACAATTTCAGAATCTGTTGAGCGTCGTCGGGAATGATCGCCATCTCCCCGAATGGAAAGAGCATGGTGTCTCTTTCCGGATAATACCTCTCGCACATTGCCGAAACTGTCTCTACGTCATAGTTCACAACCGAATTCTCTACAGCACCATACAAACCAGAAGCTTTAATAATTTTTTTGACCCCCTCACATTCCTTTTCAAAAGCCCACTTCCTCATATTAAAATAATTAGTTTGGCGCCTAAGAAGACGTGTGGCGTTCGTATGATCCTGAAAGATGAAAACGTAATGAGATATATTAACATCTAACCTAAGATATCATCACAATGAAACACAAAAGAAGTTGACATTAACATTACCAAGGTGGAGTAGATGGTACAAGCCCACGAATCCTTGTAACCAAAGAGAACTTGCCCACCATCCGTAGGTAACCCATGAGGTCCTCCCTCTATTATGAGGTGTGGTGCGGGAAGGTGCGCAGCTCTATCCCTCGGTTTCTTCTTCACCTTTCCCTTGCCCTCAACGACACCCTCATTTCCCACATTATCTTTAGGGTGTTCAACTTCTTCACCCTCTTTGGTGGCTTCATCTTCTTCACCCTCTTTGGTGGCTTCATCTTCTGCACCCTCTTTGGTGCCTTCATCCTCACCTTCCTTGTCACCTTCATCCTCAACATCATTGCCATGTTCATTTTGGTCGGGTTTAACATCATCACCACCGTCATGATGGTTGCCACCGGGTTCGGGGATAGAAGAAGGAGTGGAACACGGCATTGAGGAAAAAGCCACTACATCTTGTGTGGTAAGACCACGAAAATTTCCCGCTCCCAAATACTTTTCTCTGCGAGGAATTGATGGGGGAGTGTCAAGGGGAAGTTTTATCTTCTTCTTCTCTTTCAACCTAACAACACAAAGATTAAAAACATTTATTAACATCAAACTCGTCAAGGTTATACAACATACCACGACGATTTAAAAATTTATGAACAAATCGTCAAGCTTTTGGAAAATACTTGACGATTCACAAGTGAAACAGAAATTCTCGTCAAGGTTTGATGCCCAAAAGCATGACGAGTTTTCCTAAAATTGGGACAATGAGCATGTTTTGGGAGGAACAAAATCGTCAAGGTAATCCATCCTATCTTGACGACCTGAATTCACCTTATTCCACCAATTTTTTCCCAAGGTTCGAATCGTCAAGAAAATAACACTAACTATGACGAGTGAAAACGAAATACAAAACCATATCGTCAAGCTAATCCATAAAGCTTTCCGATTTTTGGCAAAATTTGGACAGTGAGCATGTTTTGAGAGGACCAAACTCGTCATGCTTTTCGCACATTACTTGACGATTTCATGTGTACCCTTCTTCTCCAAAAATTCACAAGGATCAAATCGTCAAGGAAACGATGAATACTATGACGAGTGTTCGCATGCAAAGGAAATAGTCTAAGTTGCAGAAGAAATCTCGTCAAGCTTTTTGAAATAAGCTTGACGAGTGTTCATAATTTTTTCCTGAAACTGAAAACTCGTCAAGCTCGATGGCACAAGCTTGACGAGTTTTCTACTGTGTGCGAAAAATTGAGTTCTTTCACTCTAAAATCCATCGAAACATACTAAAAGTTACGTAAGGGGTGATTCAAGTAACCTACCTTCTCAATCTTGCCATTTCTTCCTCGTTTTTATCCCGTTCTTCCGGTTCTTCTTCAACAATTTCTTTTTCGGTTGAGGTGGATTTTGAAATTGTTTTTTCAATCGATTTCCCCTTCAAACGAATGAGGAGTTTTGGTTTTTCTTTGGTCATCTTTGTAGCGTATTGAAGAATTGAATCGTCGATGAAAAAACTCGAATCGTCGATTACCACGATTAATTGAATTCGAAAAAATTTTTAGGTCGTCACGGTTTTTGTTTTTGGAAGGGTGGGTTTTTGTTTGTTGTGAAGGATAAGTAGTAGAGGAGGGTATTTGAGGTTTTTGATTTTTGAGTTTTAATTTTTGATTAAGATTAATTTGGTATTTAAAATTAAGTATCAGGGACATTTTAGTATTTGCACACAATTTTAGCACCCCTTATAAACTGGGGTGGGACAATTGAAGTAGTGCTCGCCCCCATGAAATATGGGCTCGCCCCCAAATTTGCCAGGAAAATTAAAGGAAAAAACAAAAATGAAGAGTTACATTATTTCTACAACATTTATAGACATCATTTTTCTTATTTTTCATCTTAATATATTGTTGCAACACATAACTCCTGTGTTCTCAGCTCCCCTAGCACCAATCCCGCCAGACAAAGCAAGTTTACAAAGTTGGGCAGCTTTGAATCTACTCTCCCCTGAGAAACGTCAAGCTGATCTTGATCCCGCTCTTGCAACAGCTGAGAAAGATGTAGTAACAATCAAAGTACGTAAAGATGGCTCGGGTCAGTTCAAAACTCTAACTGAAGCCGTTAAATCTATACCGAAAGGGAATACAAAGCGTACGATCATTTCGATTGGTCCTGGTATTTACAAAGAGAAGGTGACCATAGAAAGAGAACAACCATTTGTTACGTTTTTCGGAGATCCCAAAGATATGCCGACTATAACATTTGATGGTACATCAAAAAAATATGGTACAACTTTCAGTGGGCTCTGTCTTGGTTTATTCCAAATATTTCATGGCTGTCAATATCATTTTCGAGGTGAGTCTATCGAATACAATGCATATATGGATATGATTGCGATTTGAAATTAATGAGTTATGCTTTATGATTGTTATATGTTTCTGAAAAAAAATTGTTAGAATTCGTCACCGATGCCAAAGATGGGAAGTATGGATGGTCAAGCTGTATCATTGACTCTCTTTGACGATTACGCTGCCCTGTACAATTGCAAGTTCAAAGGATTCCAAGACACATTGTGTGATCTTCATGGCAATCATTTTTTCAAAGATTGTTACATCCAAGGGATGGCTGATTTTATATTTGGCAATGGGAAATCCATCTATCTGGTATCCCATATAACCATCTTTATTTTCTATGTGTGTTTTCGACACTGCGTGCTATTGAGATTTATCTCGTATTTGATGCAGAATACAGAGATAAAAGCACTCTGGGACGCAGGGGGTGTTATAAACAGCACACGGAAAGGAAAAACCGTCAGAAGATACAGGATTTGCGTTTGTACACTGTTCGATTTCGGGTGTTAGTAATGGAAAAACTTACTTAGGTCGATTGTGGAAACCTTATGGAAAAACGGTATTCTTATACGCTGATATGTCAAGTGTAATTCATCCAGAAGGATGGAGCGACAATGGGAATAAGACCGTTGATAGGTACACATGACATCGTATGATTTTTCTTTTGAAACTGCCATGCTTATGTACCTGCAACCAATGATTTGATTTCACGTAACAAAACTCTAATTTTTTTAACCGAATTTTTTTTTGTCTTTGTTTTGGGCAGTACTTTATACAATGCAGAGTACATGTGTACAGGGCCAGGCGCAAATTTAGGGAGTCGGGTAAAATTTGCCAAGAAATTAACAGATGCAGAAGCAAAACCATATTTGGATCTCAATTACATAAATGCTGCAAAGTGGCTTCTCCCTCCTCCTCAAGTCAAATAATTCCATCTCACATCAGTTGGTTACGGGCATTTCTAAGTCTGTATCAAGATTCTGCGGATTTGACGTAGTGAACATGCGAATTTTGGAACTTTTTGCTTTTTTACCTTCTTCTTCAAACGAAATGTTTGTCTTTCGTTATGCAGGCGTTAAATTGTTAATAAGCTCACATAATTTTTGTTGGATATCTTACGATAAGCCTGCGCTTTGTATTTGTTTCCTACTTTGAGGTTTATAGACTTTTTCTCGGTTCACTAGGATTTCATTTAAAGACGTAATGTAATTCATTTCGTTTTTGTCATATGAATAGCCATCAAATTACTTGTGTTTGAGCAACCACTAGAATCCCGCCCATAGGCTTAGTCTTAGTTAGTTTTATGGGAGTGCTATTTACGGTTATAGTTCACTCGCCACATCATGTAAGTAGCATACCTAAGTTTTATGAAGTTTGCTATTTAGTACTAGTTAGTAGTATGTAAATGACACAAAAATGAATTTTTGCGGATCATTAGGACATGGTTTTTGGGAGGCTCATGGATTTTGATTGAATGTCCTACAAATGATAAGAGCAAGCACTATGGTGCCACAAGCCATCCCTATTAAATAGAGATATGGGGATGGCAGAAATGTCGAAAAATGGCAACCACAGTGGTCTTAGCTATTTCGAGACGGAAATCGAATTTCCGTAGCTTTTCTGTGCGGAAATCCGATTTCCGTAAAAAAAATTCAGCGGAAATCGAATTCCCGCACAGTCAAAGCTTGACTTCTGACCGGCGGAAATCCGATTTCCGTAAAGAATAGGTTTCTAGACAGGAGAATTTGATCTGCAATGGTTTTGAGTGAACAAGTTTTACCCCCTTTTGATTTTGAAGGCGAATTTTGTTTGATTTTGTTCAATCTATTAAAAGAGTATGTTCTCAACATATATATATATGCTTTTTTTGTATCTTTCAATTTGAATTTTCATAATAAAACGACTCTAAATTGTTTAAATAACTCAACATAATTTTCATTGATTTAGGAAAACAACTACAATACAATTCAAAGTCCTAAAACCGAAACAAACTACATTGCAAATTCATTGGTTAAGGACTAATTATCTTGAGATTAAACACAATCTACTAATCGCACTTAAATGATTTAGAAATCTGTCGACATCGCACTTAATCGCACTTAATTTTGTGTATGAACCTCCTCTAAATTCATATCCGGATTTTGTGTACTCCACAACTTCTTTTCGAATGTGGTTTTGCCATCGATTTTGAATCGAACGTTCATCTCTTTCATTAGGATTTCCTGTACATCTCTTAAAAAATGCAAAAAAAATTCCCCAAAATTGAGATCCATTTTGTGCGGCACCAATGGTTCCATCGCATGATACAAAAATAAAACAATTGGTAATGGCAAGATCTTCCTCAGGAGTGAATTTCTTAGCCACCTATTTGATTTGGTGATGAAAAAAATTTGAAAATTTGAAGGGAGAAAGAAAGAATCAATAGAAACAAGATTGATTGGGGTGGATTTGTCAAAGATGGTGAATTTTCTTATATAGAAGAGATCCCAACGGATAGTTTTTTCGAATTTTGAAAAAAGAGTCGTTGGGGATCTGACGGTCATGAAAAAATAGAAAGATGGATGGTTAGATGTTGAGGTGTAGAGGGGGTGTAAGGAAAAAAAGGTCAAACGATAATATTTATGGGGCGGAAATCCAATTCCCGCAGGACTTTTGGGCGGAAATCGAGTTTCCGTAAAAAGTTTTCTGCGGGAATTGGATTTCCGCCTCGCATCTCTATTCCTATTGCCTGCTACGAATTGGTAGCAGGCAATAGAGAAGTCCTTCTCTATCCCTATCGAATAGGGAAATTTTGCACCATAGTAGTTGCCTATCTCTATTGAATGGGAACCATAGTGCTTGCTCTAACTCTTCAACTGGTACAAAGTCTATGAGGCAGCAATTGTTTAAAACCCAAAAGAGTCCTGTTATCACGCGCGCGCTCGCGTGATAGCTATTATGATAGCTATTATGAACTCGCGGCTCTGGGCCGTCCGATGTTCATCTACTCTTCAGATCTGACTTCTTATATTTTCTGTTATTTTCTTTCCTATTTTATTGTTTTGACCACCCTAGACTAAGAAATCCTTCTTTCACCATGCTTCATTTCTAAACCTTTCTGGCTCCTTCCGTCCACTGCCTTCTCATCCAATAGTAGATAGCAGCTATGAACTATCGTAAATCAAATCTTACTCATCTATTCTCTCATTTTACATATAAACATACAAAGATAACAAAGTTAGTTATGGAATTGTGCTTTGGTAATGGTAGATCAGTGGATAAGATCTTACAATTTTAGAACGGATATGATTGTGCTGTTAATGATTATCATGGATATGATCAATGTTAGAGGAATTATAGCAAGAGATTAGGGAAGCTGCGGTGGTGGATGTTTTTTGATTTTGAGAGAGGACGAATCGGGAATAATCACAATTGATTTCATTTTCAATTAAAATATCAAATACTGTAATTAGTTAATGGAAAACAAACATCATACAAGAGGGATTTGTAATCCTGATACAACCATAAAATGTTGCAGGTTTAGAAAGTGAGAGAAGTGAGAGAACAACAGTATGAAAGAGATCAAGCAGACTAAAGAAAGTCCGCATCTAAAATAGGAAAGAAAATAAAAAAACATATAAAAAATCAGATCGAGAACTCAGATGAACATCGAACGGCTCAGAGCTGCGAGTTCATGATAGCTATCACGCGCGCGCGCGTGATAGGGGGACTCAAAATAGCTAGTTTGATTTACATGAAATAGTTATTAATTTGATACTTGATTACATCTGTGGACATCGATTTAAAAAGGGGAAAAAACTGTTTAGTCCTTTTTTAAATGGATCTATATCCATTTAGTCCTGTTGACTTTTCTGTTTAGTCCTTTGTTATTAAAAGGGTATAATAACTCTCATTTTTCTTATCTTTTCTCTCATTTTAAAATAA
>JAJJMA010192255.1:4162-16308 GCA_023529015.1 Papaver nudicaule | reverse complement strand
GCCTCCGCCTGCCCGTTGCTTTGAGGATAGATAGGAGTGGATTTTCCTAGTTTGACGTCGTATGTAGCCAGCAGGTTTTCATTGTTCTCGCCTACCAATTCCTTCCCATTATCGGCGCAAATTTCCGCCGGTACACCAAAACGACAAAATATATTTTCCCATATGAATGTAAATACTTCTTTTCCTGTTCTTTGTCTAAGTGCCTTAGCTTCACACCATTTGGTAAAATAATCTGTTGCCACAATGATATATTTTCGTTGTCCTGACCCTGGTGTTAGCGGTCCGATGATGTCAATCCCCCACTTGGCAAAGGGCTAAGGGCTTAATACTGAATTTAGTGAAACTGCTGGTGCTTTTATTTTATTTGCATACAGCTGACAATTCCTACACCGCTTAGCATATTCAACAGAATCACCATTCATCCAAGGCCAGTAATAACCTTGCATCTTTACTTTTAGAGCCAGCGCTCTCTGCCCGCTGTGATTTCCGCAATCTCCTTCATGAATTTCTTTCAACAACTTCTTTCCTTCCTCCCTTGATACACATCGTAGTAGTGGCCCAGCAAATGATCTTCTGTATAATACTCCGTCTCTTAATTCATAATTTCTTGACCTGCTTATGACCTTATGCGCTAGCAATTTGTTTCCAGGAGTGGTGAGATGCTCCAAGTAATATCTAATAGGAGTTCTCCAATCTGTTTCCGCTGATTCTTCAACGTCCACCGCTAAGACTTCCCGCTGTCTTCTTTCTTCTATTGACGACATCTTTTACCTTTCAATTGCAATTGCCGGCATCTCTGGGTCCGCCATCATAGAGGAGATAAATGCCAGCGCATCAGCATGTCTGTTGTCATTTCTACATATATGCCTAAATTTGATGCCAGTGATCTTGTTAGCGTATTCTCTTGCCAATTGTAAATATTGCTTTAGCGAGCTATCATGTGCTTCATATCTGCCTAGGATCTGTCGAATGACCAGCTGGGAATCACTAGTTAAACGGATGTTGTTGATGTCCATCTCGATTATGAGTCTCATGGCATGTATTACCGCTTCGTATTCTGCTTCATTGTTTGTAGCTGGGAACTCTAATTTGAATGAGTGGACTATTCTTGAACCTTTTGGTGAGATAAAGACTATGCCAATTCCTTTGCCCTCTTTATTAGCTGAGACATCAACGTATACTTCCCACTGATTTGGATCTCTTTTCAGCAAGTCTGGGACTCCTTCATCTGGATCTTCCTTCTCCATGAATGGGATGTCTTCAGTTTCTTCTTGTTCTTCTATTGAAAAATCTGCCAAAAAGTCAGCGATAACTTGTGACCTTTGAGCTGTCCTTATTTCGTATTTGACGCCGTACTGATCTATCTGAGCATTCCATTTTGCAATACGCCCTGCTCTTTGAGAACTATGAAGAATGGTTTCAATGGGAGTTTTGGTGAGTACCGTTATGGGATGGGCATGAAAATATGGACGAAGTCTGCTAGTGGCGAAAACCAGAGCTAGTATTAATTGCTCTATCTTAGTATAATTTTTCTCAGCGGGTTGTAGAGTTCGACTAATATAGTAGATTGGTGTCTCTCCTCCTTTTGTCCGCACTAAAACTGCACTAACTGTTGATGATGTGGCCGCCAAGTAGACCCTCAATTCTTCTCCATGTTCCGGAGGCTGAATAGCTGGCAAGGTGGCTAAGTACTTCTTTATTCCCTGAAAGGCATCCTCATGATCTTTTGCCCAATTGAACTTCTCTCCTTTCTTCAGCATTTGGAAAAATAATTTGCACTTGTCAGAGAACCGAGATATAAATTTGTTAAGAGACGCCAATATGCCGTTTAGGCGCATAACATCTTTCAGAGTTACCGGCGAGGGCATTTCCAAAATGGCTTTGACTTTGGCTTGGTCTGCCTCTACTCCCTTTTTTGTGACAACATAACCCAAAAACTTTCCAGATGTGACGCCGAATGCACACTTTGCTGGGTTGATCTTCAACTTGGTTATTCTCATGTGATCAAAGATTTCTTTCAAATCTTGTACGTGATCCTTCTTTTTCTTGCTCTTGACCAACATATCATCAACGTATACCTCCATAGTTTTACCTATCCATTTCTCAAACATATCCTGAGCCATCTTTTGATATGTAGCGCCAGCATTCTTGAACCAAATGGCATTCTTGTGTAACAAAATAAACCTTTAGTAGAGAAAAAAGCTGTGTGCCGCTGATCTTCTTCAGCCAGCGGTATCTGGTTATATCCAGAATAGCCGTCCATAAAAGATAGTAATTCATGCCCAGAAGTGGCATCGACAGTCTGATCTATACTTGGTAAAGGAAAGCTATTCTTGGGACACGCCCTATTCAAGTCGCTGAAGTCGATGCAAATTCTTACCCCTTTATTCTTCTTAGGAACCACCACCATATTAGTTATCCACTCCGGATATTGAACTGGTCTAATGATTCCTGACGCCCTCGTCTTGTCAATCTCTGCTTCCACCGCCTCCTTATACGCTGGTGCCAACTTCCTTGGACGCTGTTTGAATGGTCTGATCCTTGGATCTATATCCAACTTATGGCATGCAGTTTCTGGATCAATACCAGGCATCTCATTCATGCCCCAAGCGAAAACGTCCACATATTCTTTTAGTAAAGCCTCTAACTGCCGAGATTCTTCTTCATTCAATAAAGTACCAATTTTTACTATCTTAGGAGCATCTTCTTCACCTATGTTGATCTCCCTTGTAGGTTCTACCGCTGTGAAATGCAAATCTGGCTCACCCATAGGCGAAGGTTCCTTTAATTGCTATAAAGGTGCCGCTGAAGGACTTGTTGTTGAGTCGCCCTCCTTTACAAAAAGAATGTATTTGTTAGGATCAGCGACTAGTGCGGTTATTTCTTTAGTCTTGATTGTTTCTTTGGTCTGCTTCTTTTTCTCATTTATCCTGGCCTTTCGAGTTTCACGCATCTTGACGTCTACTTCATTGCATGCCTTTGCTGTAGATGAGTCGCCAATGTACTCGGCTACCCCTTCTGGAGTTGGAAATCGCAACCGCTGATGATAAGTCGAAGGTACTCCCTTTATGTTGTGCAACCACGGTCTGCCAAGGATTGCTGCATACGGCGAATCTACCTCCACAACACAGAAAGTAGTATCCATGATCAAGGTCTTGCATGTAACAACCTTCATCTTCACTTCCCCTTTAGGCTTGGACGCTATCCCATTAAATCCATAGATGCTGTATGAAGAAGGAACTAATGACTCTACCGGTTCTTCTTTAGAATCCATGGCCTGGTATGCTGAATTAAAGAGAATATCAACAGAACTTCCTGGATCTACCAGCACTCTTGGAACCTTGAATTTTCTTATTTGGATGGTAAGGACCAATGGATTCAAGTGATTTCTTGCCTCAGGTGATAGTTCTACCGCCGAAAAACTGACTGGCTTTTTCATCCATTCTAAAAGTGGGTTGTTCTTGACGGCGACACTGAAAATCTCTTTGCCATTGCTATCCCTCTTGTGAATTCTTGACATTACATTATTATGGAATTCATCCCTACTGATTGTTGAATGCACAATAGAGAAATAATTCAACTCTTTCAGATCACGCTGAACTTCAACTTCAAAAACTTCAGGCTTTGGCTGTACAACCTGGATTGGCTGAACCTCCAATGGTGGCGCTGGAGGTAACTCTAAGAAATCTTGAAATCTTCCCATACGGATGAATCTATGCACTTCTCTCTGAACTCCTGTGCAGTTTTCGGTTGTGTGGCCATGGAATTGATGGTATTGGCAGTATTGGCTAGTATTGGAAATAGGATTCATGGGATTTCCTCTATTAAAAAGATAGCGGATTTCATTCCTTGATGCTGAACTCTCTATCTTTCCCCATGCATCAGTATATGTGACACGTAGTTTTGGTAGTGTGGCGTCTTGGAAATCTGGGTATCCTGGCTTTCTGTCACAGAATCTTCGATTGTCATTGTTGAATCTTCTATCACCATTACCTTGTCGCCGGTTGTCATATCCTCCTCTATTGTCGCTGTAATTCCTTCTATCGTTGTTGGCGTATCTACCTCTATTATCATATCCTCCTCTGTTGTCTTGATCATCTCTTCCTGCATAAGTATCTCTTTTTCCTTGATTCCACTGTTGAGTGCCATTCTGATGATACTGCTGTCGTTCTTATGGTTGCTGATGTGGGACAACTGCCGCTGAGGGTGTTGCTGTTGTTGCTTCCAATTTTTTGTGCTCCTTTATAATCCATTCTTTTCTTGCTTCTTCTTGTTCTTCTGGCGACAAATTGTTAATAGAATGAGCATGCTTTGCCCTTTCCTTCTTCTGGCGTTCCTCTTCTTCCTGCATTTCTTCATATATCAACCATTCATTTTGTCTAGCTCTCAATTCTCCTATATCTGCTACTGGAGTCCAATATAAAGATTGGAACATCTTATCCGTTGTTTTCATTGAACTAATAAATGCCCACATCTTTTCTTTGTCAGATACCGCCGATCCTACTTCACTACAAAGTTTCCTCCATCTCATAATATAACTTCTACACATTTCCATAGGTTTTTTCTTATTGTTAAACAACTTTTCTGCCCCAGGGCGCACTCTCTTGTTTTGAATATAGTTTGCAATGAATTTCTCTTCCAACTGTGTGTATTTCGCAATTGACTTCTCTCTCAGACCGCCGAACCAAGCCAAGGCTTCATCCTTGAGAGCAGCGGCAAACGACATGCACATTATTGGATCTGAGCCGGTCCATGCCGTTAAATCTCTCCTGTAACATTGCAAGTGTAGGGTTGGATCTCCTGTACCGTCGAAGATTGCTGTAAAAGTTGGCATACTAAATTTCCTGGATATACGCCCATATGTAATTTCATCTACAAATGGTGTCTTTTTTGCCTCTAAGATTGCCTTCTTTAATTTATCATCTTTTGGCTGTCCTGCGGCTTCTTCTATCTTCTTCTCCATACGGCGTAACCTCTTGGTGACGTATTCTTGTATATCATCCAATTTGCCCGAGTCGGCATAACTTTCTTCTTTATGATCAGATTTCCCGGTCCTCTTACTTCCTTCTTCTTTTTTCACTGTAGACGCCGCCACCTCTGGTCTTGTAGATCTGCTCTTTTGATGTTTGTGCACTGTATGAGTTGAGCGACTTTTGCTACGGCTTTCCATTAACTGCCTATGCTGCTCTGCCAACTGTAAATTGCTCTGAAGGATAATGTCCATATGTCTTTGCATCTGCAACTGCATCTGAGCTTGATTTATGGTGCTTTGTTCAAAGAACTTCTTTAGCATTTCTTCGGTAGCACTAGTGGATTTTCCTTCTGACACTGTTATTGGCGCCGTCCTTGATGTTCCAACAGCTGCTACCATTCTACTGCTACCTCCTACCTCTTTTGAAGTGTTGCCAGCTGCTCTTGGGGGTAACCCATTAGTGTTGAGATTGCTACCTACTACCCTTGATAATCCTTCAACTGCATGAGACGTGTCGCCAGGAACCGTTGTTTCTTTGATGGTGTCGTCATCCACTGTTTTTCCTTTACTTTGCGCTGGAACTTTTTCTTCCTCATCTTCTTCTGGTATCCCATCCAAGTGTGTTATGTCTTGCATCAGAACAGAATCTATAGCCGCTGTCTGCTGTTGAGGTACTGCTGTCTGCATTGCTGCTGTTTGCTGTGGAGGTACTGCTGTCTGCATTGTTGTTGTTTGCTGTTGAAGTACTGCTGTCTGCATTGCTCTGGTGCCGGCGTTGCTGGCTGTTGTTGCTGAATCACCGGCTGTGGCGTTGTTGGCTGTTGACTTGTATTGCCGCTCAAGAAAAAATCATGTGCAAAACCTAACGGTGGTACCGCTGAACTTCTCAAGTTATGTCGATTAGGAAGGGGTACAGACTGAGCGGGTATGGGAAATTTTGGAGCTTTACTTGTTGACGCCGTACTTCCTTTCCGCTTAGTCGCCATTTGGTATCCTGTGTAGAAAACAACAAAAGCACTTCCTGACAGTATTAAGCTAGCTTGACTGTTAGCAAATGCTAAATTCGTTAGTGGAGGTGGTTGAGCAGTTTCTGATAAAGTAGGAAACAAACAAAATAGCTCAGAACTACAGCAGCGACATTTGCAGAGTATGACCTAATCTTGTCGGCAGTTAAAAGAAAAACCCTAAATTTGAAAACTCATGGAAATCCTAAAAACACCAAAGTTTGATAACCATATTCATATCAAAGATCAAAATCTGTACGGCGTTGAAATTTTGCTAATGACTTTTTACAACACTTTAATCCAAAAATCACACCATGACATGTAACATAAGAGACATCTGCCAAGAATCATATTCAACATGGTAATCTATCATCATCCTAGACCCCTAATGACGTATATGGACTTATCAAACAAGCAAGAATTTTATAACATCTAAACAGGAAACCCTTATTGCATGTTCAAGCATAACCGAGAAACAAAAGGTTGAAATTCTAGCTTTTGAACCAATACCTTTAAGTTAAGAAGAAGAAATCATGTTATGCCTCTATAAATGAGAAGAACCACATTTAAACACGACTATGAACACACTAATGACGCCCAACACGCCTTAACAGAAAGGTTTTTCCATGGTTTTGTAAAGATTAACAGCAGCAATGCTTTCACAGACTTCTATAGAAGGAAGATTTTAATAAGTTTACTAGCATATTTATGGTTAAAAAACCACCAGCAGCATATGTGCTGTTAAAACACCGTTAATCATGTTAAAAACATTCAGTATATCCTAACACAGGAGCCTTTTAAGGTTCAGCCTCCTTAAACAACAATAAACATACTTATGACTTCCATAAATGGAAAGCTTGAGCAACCATCAAACACAGCAGCATAACCAATACTTAAAACCTCATTACCACACAAAGTAACTTAAGTTCCATTAAAACAAGAAGAAAAATTATGAAAAACACAGGTTCAGCCCTGTTTCTAGCGCCAAAATGTAGTTGGTAAAATCCCCAAAGTAGAGATTTTACCAATACACCCATACATAATGATAATACATACAGCATAATCAACATACTTAGAGTAAAACACTATAATCATGTATATTGATACTAGACCACAAATAAGTCATAGAATCAAAGATAGAAACCATAAGCACAGCATATGGATTGGTAAACCATAACACTCATGTATAGATTATCATTAATAAATTTCCTTGCATCTCACCTTGCAAAGGATCTCTCTACAGTAAACACAAGATCCTACTATAAATTTGGGCTATGGAGAGTAAGGAATATCTCTTCCTCTCAATAAACCAAACCCTAGCAATCACTTTTCCAACCCCTCCAACTGTGGGCGTACATAGCCTTATATAGGCGCCTAATACATAATGGAAAACAGCTAATACATACAAAAGAATCCTGACACAATTGTCTTTATTCTCACACCGCCTTACCGCCGTCCTTCTTCAATGTCTCAACGCCTATTCCTTATGTCTTCAGCGTCCTTCCTTTACATTGGATAAGATTGATGACTCGAAGCCCACTGAATCAACAGGTCAACTCTAACAGCTCGACCGTTCTGCTCAACCTTAAATGCTCAACCAATTTATTCAGCTTTTGTACGAGTCGAAAATCTGCATAGGTACTCTGGGTACCAAATCCATCAGATCTACTCGCACATACAGTATATAATTGTGGTTTCCAGTCCGAAGACAGCTAGAACAGCATCGAGGATGCTATGAACAATAATTAAAAGCTAAGAAAAGCAACAAAGATAAGATAAAGAAGACTTTCTGTGTATTACTACTGCTGAGATTACAAGAATTAAACCCTAAGGAACCAGAGGAGATTACAAACCTAATCTCTCTCTCTCGCTACTTAGGCTCAACCAAACAAGAATCCAACCCCTACAACGTTTTCCAAGCTCGCCTTATATAGGCCGAGCTGGGGTGGTTTACAGCTAATAAAGACAAAAGACTCAATCGTGGTGGTGTCAGTTTCTGTCGAGTAAGGCGGTTTACGCTCCGAAGCTGGATCCTAGGCTTCGGTCCTTCGTCATAGTCCGAATCCTTTCCACTCCGAGTCTTTACTTCGCTCAAGTGCAGTTTCTCTTCCTTTATCAGTCCGAATCATCGCTGCATAATCCTTTCGGTGCGGTTTTACTTCCTGGATGCGAGACACGTGGTCCGAGGGGTTTTTACCCCCTACAGTTTGCCTCTTTTCTTATCCAAAGATCGAAGGGGTTTGGAAAAGAAAACTCTTGGCGTTCCGCCTTCTTCGACACGTGTCCTCGTCTTAATTTCTAACTGACACATGTACCTTCGCGTGCCTTTCGAAACCTTTATTTTTCTTTGACCTTCCACCTGCCGTGTAAGTTTTTAACTCTCTATTTAAACTTGTCTTGTCACTTCTTCTTCCTTCTCTTCTCTCTCTGTTCTGCATTTTTCCCAGAAGTGATTTAATTCTTTCTGCCCTTTGCCTTTCGGAGATCATAGTGAGTACTTCGATTTTTTGCCATCGCTTTGGTTTAATCTCTGTTCTCCTTTCTTTAAACTTTCTTTTCTGTCGCAGGCTGCCGCCGATGTTTCTGCAAGTACTTCTGGCGCTATCGTCACTGAGGTAGTACCTTACAAGTTAGTAGATCCCCAGAAGATGGGATGGGAAGAAAGGGCTCGTATCTATGGATTTAAATCATCCCTTTTTCCCTGCACAAGCTTAGGGAAGAAGATTATATCCCCAGAACTGCTCATCGATCAAAAGTGTAGTGACAGAAGATTGATCGTTTCCGGTGAACAACTCGGCGCCGGACTTCCCATTCCTTTGTACAATCCGTCCAACCCCCTTTTTTATGCTATTTATTCCAGCATCAACCCTCCATGTGGAGTAATGCAGTTGAACGGAAACGCCATCCGAGTCATTAGTGAGTGGGTTGCTCGCTCGGAGGGTAAATCATATTATTATAAAAAGCTTCCCAAAAGGCTTCGCCGCTCTCCCGAATTCTGGACCGTCAAAAAAAATTTCCAATATTATAAGGTGGAGAAATCTTTATCCAAAGAGAAAGCTCCCTGGAGTGTGGGTTTGGGTAAAATAGCAGATTCTTCTAATCCTCTTGGTGATGTAGATCTTTCGGGATCCAAAAAGAATGCGCTTCTTCGCCACTCTAGTGACGAGGCGTGGTTTACGAAGCCTATGCTCATCGAAGGTCCTGTTTTGTATGGCTACGAAGATGAGGACAAGAAAGTCGAACGTACGAAGTTTAATTCGGAACATAATCTCCGCACTGTTGATTTCTATCGAATTTTCTTCTCCGAGGATGAGCGTACTAAATCTCAGGTGAAGATTGCTCAAGCTAAGAAGAAGGTAAGGTGCATTTTTGAAATTCCTTTGTTTGTCCCACTTTTTGGAGATTTATCCTCACCCAAATTGCGTTTTCAGAAAGCGGATAAAGCGAAAGCGAAAAGTCAAGAAGCTTCGGACGAAGGTGATGCTCCAAAGAAGAAGAGGAAAAGATCTTTGAAATCGGCGCCTGCTGAGAAGGGGGAAATTAACCAGGTGATAAACACTTCCTGCCTCAGTTATGCGTTAGGTATGGATATTTGCCTCTGTTTAGAACCTGATAAATTGACTGCTTATCAGCAGAATGATGTGTTAATCGATGGTGGTGATACTGTAAATTTATCCCCTCATGAGCCGAGTCGAAAGAAGGCAAAGACCCTGGTCGCGAAGAGGAAGGGTTCGGATGCCGGTCGTCCTACGACCACAGTTGTTACCCGAAGGCAAAAGCGGAGACTTGTCATTGACTCAGATGATGAAAGGACCGAAGATGATGGGACTCCAAAGGGAAAGAATCTTGACCAAGGGGTGCCGAGAATGCTGGATTCCCAGACTACTGTACCCTCACAGGGACGTTCCTCTTTCGACGACGAAGCTTCTCGTCCTGATCAACTAGAATTGAACTTGAATCAGTATGGATCCAACATTGATACCCCGCTTGGTGTTTTCGCATCGGATGCGAGTGTTCCGCCGATTCCTAACTCTGTTGTTCAGCGGCCAAGCTTAGGTTCTACGAGTCAGGCTGCTACAGGTCCGAACGCCAGCCGGGATCCTCCTGATGATCTCTCTAATCTTTTGAGGGCGCATTCGATGGATCCTCGGAAGTATCCTTTGGACCCTTCTGTGTCTGGGTTTCTTGCTCAAGTATTTTCTGGTACTTTGGATAAGAATTATGTTGCTTCTGTTGCTGCTTATCATCCATCATTTGCTGAAGCTGTGAGTGTATTTCTGTTGTTGTTTTTGTTTTGTACGCGCGTTTGACATGTTGCTTATTGATGTTTTTCCCTTTCCTTGCTTGCAGCAAAAATATCTTGGAAAGTTTTTATTTGATCTTGCTGATGCCCGAGGCCTGGAGGTTGCTCAGTGTAACAAAGACATTCAACTTTTGAAACAAGGGAAGAAAAACCTTAAGAAAGAAGTGCATGATCTAAAGGAAAGCCTTAAGATTGCTGCGTCCGAGCGAGATAGCTTTAATTTGGATGTTGAGGTGCAAAGGGAGCGAGCTTCTAAACTTGAGGAAGAGCTGAATCAGGCTCTCAGTTTGTGTGACAAAAAGGATTCTAAGATTTCTTCTTTGGAAAGTTATATCGAAGAGGAGGGGGATCGCGCCTCTTTGTTTAGCCGCGAGCACGCCCGGTTAGTGTGTAGGAGTATGGGTATTCAACCACCCTATTACCATGATGGCGTGGAAGATCCAAGTGCCGTGCTTGAGTCTGATAAGGATCTTATTTCGACCACCGAGGCTGAGCTTATAATGTCTGAGTTGCGAAAGGCGAAGCTAGCGGAGAATGCGCAGTCAGCGAATGATCATGTTATCAGTGGGTTGGGGACCAAAGGTCAAGAAGGTATAAATATGGAGCAAAAGGCTGATAGTGGCGTTGATTCTCAGGAGTTGAATGTAATTGATGAAAGTTTGAACGAAGAGTCAAGAGGTAATGAAGGTGGTGATGGGAGTGCGAAGGTAGATAGCGAGCTTTCTGGCGGTGAGCCGAGGGGGATGGAGTGTATTGATGCCTCTGATAGAAGCTCCGAGGTTGTTGCTGAGGATGGAGATCCTGTTAATGAACTTAACAACATTGTGGTTTCCCAAGGTTTGCATCTGTGAAAATGATAGCGATCCTGTGGCCTCGTTGCAAGAGAATCCTTGGAATGCTTTTCTTTGTACTTTTGATTATCCCGTTGTGATGATTTTTGTAAGATAGGAAGTGTATCTTCTAACTTTCTGATGTCTTGTGGCCATTTTTGCGGCTTAAATATGATGTTTATGCTTTTAAATCTCTTATTGCTGTTCTTCTTCTTTTTGCCGTTTGTTGCTTTGCGTCTTTCTTTTCATTGCCTGATTTTGAAAGTAGCCCATATATGGTTTCGTGTGGCTTCTCGGGGTGCAACTTCGGGGCTTACTTCGATGTAGGAGAAAGTTACCAAGCTAGTGGGGGCATACGGATCACCCTTCCCAAAGGCTTTGAGTTACTTGCGCTGGTTTCAAGCAAAACACTGGCTATTGATTCGCGTGGGTATCCATGTTACCTTAATGCGTTAGGCAGGCACCGAGAATGTTTTGTAATTACATTCTTCGGAGGGCATGTTAATGTCCTTGTTACCTTTCACCTTAACAGATGTAGTAACTTAGAATGAATACTCCGTTTTTCAATAAAGTAACACGATGGGGGAGTGCCGGTCAAAGCTGGAGCTTAGACATGGTACCTTTTTCCTATCGCGGCCTAAAGTTCGACCTCTCCAAATCTATTATACCTCTCCCTTTTTGAGGCTTTAGTTTTTATAAAGGATCCCTCGGCTGCGTACTTCGTCACTTTTGTTTTGAAGACGAAGCAGCTACCTCGGGGTTCCATCTTCCTCTATAGGTAGATGTTAATCCCATTTATCGTCCCCTCGGCACCCGAGAACGTTTACTCCTCGCGGCCGGTTGGTAGTGAGCACGAGTGTATCACTGGCTTATGTAGCCTTGATACAAAGTGTTCACCGCTAACGGGGTGTCTTGCGGGTAGAGTACCGTGCCATAGAATTCGCAGGGCCCTTACGAATTTTATGAGCATCAGCTCCGTGCCTACCAAACGAGGTTTTTTTTTTTTTTTTTTTTTTTTTTTTTTTTTTTTTTTTTTG
>JAJJMA010192251.1:118699-139848 GCA_023529015.1 Papaver nudicaule | reverse complement strand
TTTCTTACGGTCCCAAGAATATTCTTAGATAGAGGTTTTACTGTATAGAGGGCCTGGCTCTGGATAGTACCTTGTGCATCTCAGCGTTCCTTATTCGCTGGTTATCACAAGACATCTTTGAAGGTGATCCTGAAGGTATGCTAAAACCTGTTGTAGTTCCTCTGGCAGTGGCTCTCGCTGACGGCAGAAACTTGCCCATCGACAGTTTGTTTCTTGGTTTCTTGTATTCACAATTGGATGCTCTCACCTATGACATGGAATGTTCTGAAGGTAAGGAAGTCGTATCTCACATCCATATCCAGTTTGTGCAAGCTTGGTTATGGGATCACTTCCCAAAGTATTCCCCAGAGAATGAATTCTGACCTCTTCGCCATAGAAGTTTGTATACCAGGGTGTGTAGATGGACGAATGAGAAGAAGCCCGTGGATGTGGCTCTTGTAGATTTGCTGGATAACGAAGAGCATGTAGTTTTTCGTCCTTGGAGTTGCGTTCTAGATCATATTACCCAAATTGATACTTTTTCCAATGATCGATCCTAATGGTGTGCTTGAATCAGGTAAGAAAGATAGATGTGGTGATGACATGGTCGGGGCTGCATCTTTTATGATAAGTTCTACTCCTGGCTATATCCTTTCCCTTTGTCCTAGGGGTTATCAGCTGCAGAAGTATAATGTCGACAGAGCCGCTCGCCAGATGGGATTTGACCAGCATGTTCCTCATCATCGTGTGGAGGCACCGTCTGTTGATCTTCTAATGTCCATGTTGGATTCTTCGGGTATCTCGGGTCGCAGCATCCGCTTCTGGTGTCCTGAGAGGGAGACCTCAATAACCTCTTCTTATGTGCATTTCTGGAGTCGACAACTCAGCCTCATCAAATAATTCGTGGAAGGTGTTCCTTCAGAGACCTACGGTTCCCAATCGCGCAATACCACCTATGTGTCATTGCCTTTTGTTGAAGAGATAAGATATTATGATCTAAGGTAACTCCTCTTCTCTCATTATCTTTAGCAGGTTCAACAAAATCATGATCCTCTTTCTTCAGGGTTCAGGATGTACATATCGGGTTAAGCCTCATGTGGTCGTTCCTCCCGAAAGTAATCCCATCCAGGGTCGTGATTCTTTTCGCAACGATTGCCGTCATCCTTTGTCACTTGCCTTCTTTGTATTGATTCGAGTAAGCCGTTGATGAATCCACCTCTTGCGGTTCTTCAGACATCTGATCCCATCGTTCTCCCCAAGGCTAGTGTTACCTCGGATTTTGAGAGAAATGTGGAATCTTATCTTCCGCAAGTCATAGATGCGGACAAGTCCCCAATGGTGAGTTCTATAACTTTACATGCTTTATGATTTTTTCGCAGAACACTCATCATTTCTCGTGGTACTTATAGATGCGAGTTGGCACGACCCCCGTTAGCATTTTTTCTCATGAGACAGCCGAGACACTAGTGGCTGTTGAGGATGTTGGAACTAATAAACTACCTGGCAATGCTGTTGTCGATGTCCTTCCTTCAAAAGACAGTTGTGTAATTCAAAGCTATCCAATGGCTGGCTTGGATTTTTCGCGACCTGTTGGCTTTCGTCAGAATTTTACGACGATCGGTGGCTTCAATGTGCCTTCTCGTCATAAGGACTTGTATTTACTCTGTGGAACAGATATGGTCACCTTGCTCTTGGAGAGAGCAAAATCCATCTACGTACGCGGGAAACTCTGTAGCTGATGTGTTAGACACCAATGATACCATGAGGTCTTTGGCGTTGCGGGACATTACCAAAGATATGATTAGCAGCTGTAAGGAGTCGGTCGATGCTGCTGTTGCGGATGCTGGTCTTGACATGCCTTGGTTGTACCACTATATGGATGAAATAATCCGCTTTATTGATTCTTCCACTAGACCTAAGCTGCAGACTATCATTACTAGAGAAGAGGAGGAGGTTCAATTACTATCACAGGAATTGGAGTTGAAGAAGGGGGAAGTTTGTCAGCTGGTAGCAGCTCATAAGTCAGCGGAGGAATCCTTTGTGAAATTGAAGGAGGGAGCGAGTTCGGTGGCGGTCCTATCAGCTCTTGATGGCTATTTGTAGGGTTTTGATAGGTTATTTGCGTTTTCTCTTAGTTGTTAATATTTGTTCTCGTAGGTACTTTTCTTTTCTGAATTGGGGATTGTGTTTTTGCTTGGAATTGATTGATATTCACAGTATGATTTTTAAATGAAATTTTACTCTTTTTGAATTTAACTTTGCGGATTGAGATCCTAACTACTGCATGCAACGAGGTTGCACTGCTTTGGAGGGATTAAAGATACAAGAATGCAAAAGGGGAAATTCTGTTCTTTATGAACTTTATGGGTATGAGTTACTTTGTCTATTTATGGTACTTCGGCATGGCCGCTGTGTTTCCCAACGAAATTGAACCCATCGCCGAACAAAGTCCTTGAATCGTATTGGTGACGCTTCACTTGTGAACCAGGCTATTGTCAGTTGGACCTTTAAACTTCATTTTGTGAGGGATTCCGGCGGCGTCGAGAGCCTTGATGAAAATGTTGATAGCGCTGCCAATTTCGATTGGATTTCCTCGTGTCTTTCCTTCGTTGAGGTAGTATCTGTTGGCCAGCGTCTTTTGATGTTGTCGCCCGTGACTCGCATTCCTCGTACTCCCATGTCCTGGCAAAGGTGGCCATGTCTCTTTGCTGATCTCTGGAAAAGTTGAGGGTTTTGCACACATCCTTCATTAATGACCGTACCCTCTCATTCACCAGTCCTTCGTAGATTGCTAAGTTCCTGATATCCATGGAGACTTCCGGTGTTTCCTCTTTTCCTACATGTAGTTCTCCTTTCTGGATCTTGTGGTTAAGGAGATGTTTTAGAGCGGTGCAGTGTTTCGTTGTATGACCGAAGGCTTCGTGGTAGGCGCAGTATTTCACTTCCTTAGGCGGGGGAGGTTGATGGGTGCCTTCCCGTTTCCATTCTTTTATCAACTTAATTAGTGACCTTGCTGAGAGGCAGCGACAGAGTCGATTCTTCTGGAGAATTAAGTTTTCGTTTTGGCACAGGAGGTTCGCTTGGATCGAAGCGTCCAGCTACACTGAGTCCCCTTTTCAACGCGACTCTCTTCAGGATCCCTTCTTGCTGCATTCGAAAGTATGAAAGGAGTTCTGTGAAAACTTCGAAGTCTCGATTTTCTGCTATCGTGCGGTGGGTATTCCTCAAACCGTTGATGCAAGCTTCCACAAGTCGTGACTCCATAATTGATTGTTGTTCATTCCTGATAGCGTTCTTCCTGAATCTTTTTATGTACGTGCATGGATCCTCTCCGTTTTCTTGAAAGAGTTGTCCTAGGTATCCGATTCTTTCGAAGTCTGGCCAGTATTCCTCATAGAATGCTTGAACCATCTCTCCCCAGGTGTTGATACTGTCTTGCTCTAGCGAATCATACCAAGCATATGCTGACCCGATAAGTGACTTAAGGAACTCCTTGAGGCGTATTACATGATTGGCATCATGCATATCCAATGATTCAATGAAATGCGCAACGTGTTTTCGTGCATCTCCTATCCCATTGTATAAACTAAAAAAATACTCTTGTGGCAAAGGAATTGCTTGTACTCCTTGTTAGTGGGATAATGTGTACCTAGTTGAGTAATTCTCCAGGGCATGGTTGTCTGAGACATACGCTGCTGCGTCTTGAGTTTGTGGCGAATTTCCTTGAGTTGGTGCAGGGTCGTTCCTGGCGCATGCTCCTGCCTCGGTTGCCATTCCTGGGGTTAGGATCGGTGAGTATGCAACATTATGGAGGATTTCTTGATTATCCTGGAACCATGGTAATCCCAGAACCATATCATGTTCCAGTGCCTCCTTAACAATGTGGAATCTTGCCTCCGTTCGAGCGGCCAGTATTCTCACAGGTAATGTGACGTACCCCCAGGTGCATACGGTTTCTCCCTTTAGATTTTCTATTTCAGTAGGGAAAGGCACGTACTCACGGTAAGAGATTCTAGCTGTGTTGAGAGTATCCACGGAGATGGCATTGATTGGGGTGTTGGCATCGATCAGCGTACGTGGCAATTCCACATCACGAATGTGTTATGTTGTAAGAAGTCCCCATCGGTTTTCTGCTAGCATCTTCCAGTTGTAAGTCATGGGTGCAGGTTCTTCTGACGGCGACGTGAGCTGTCCTGACTTCTTCAAGAGTGACGTAGGCTGCTCTTCATCTCCCTTGAATGGTAGACGTCTGTTGGCGAGAATATGGCGTAGAGCTGTAAACAATTCTTCTTATTGGGTTCCATCTAGGCAAAAGACCCCACACAAATGATCTACTAGAGCTTTAGTTTTTTGAATGGTACATCCTTCCATGGCGCTGAGGTCGTCGGCGGAGAGATATGTGTTTCTGGTATCTGATCCCGACCTAAGTTCAACCATTTTGAATAAAGTGAAATTTTCTGAAACCGAGAGATTGATCTCCCACTGTGGTCGCCAATTGTTTTACCCTGGAAAACAATGTACTGCAAAAGAGTACTTTTAAGTTCGAGAGATCAAAGTCGAACAAATCTAGCCTAAACCAAGACAATGGCCGTTCCAGACTTGCTTCGGTCACAGATGAGGAGATAAGGTTGGTCATACGGAGGGAAGCAAAGAAAGAGTGAGATCAGGTATTTCTGGTTGAAAATGGTAATATGTGTGGTTTCTGAATAACTTGGGAAGATGATGGTTTCTTTCTGGTCTCGCAAGGATTTCTCAATTGAATCTTAATCTCAGCTTTTGCTCGAAAATGCTAGGTAAATCGAGATGAACTGAAAGTGAATTAGACTAAGATAGGTTGTGATGAGTGGTTCCTGGAAACAGATGAAGTCATCTACTTATAGTATGTTAAGAAATACACTGATCTCTTGTTAATCGTGGAGGAAAATGATAAAGTGGAGGTAGTGGAATGATGGAGTTACTCCCGTAGGGATAGCTTAACTGCCAGTCATGCCCACTACTCATTAACCCAGTATTCCCACGAGTATAACTTCTTTCTAAGTGGGTGTCACGCCACAACTCCCGTAGACCGGCAGACCAAAACCCTAATGTGATTCCCCCCATATGTGACACGTTTTGATATCTCTGTTGAATTGTGAATGTAACTCTTCGTTCGAGTAAGTTGGTATTGACTTTGTTGACCTTGCCATCGTTGGATGTTGAGTCTTTTAGCAATACTTATCATAAGGATGTGTGATGATCTTCGTGTTTGGAGAATACGGATACTTAAGAAACGCCTCAAACATGTGTTTGGTTAAAATAGTATTATCATGAGATAACCTCTACTACATGAAATATAAGCAGAACAAATCATGAGAATGGACTTGGCCATAGACGACCAAAGCGCACCATAGGCTGGCACTTCCTGTAAGCTTATTCTGACCAAGCGGTCATGGATATTTCAGATTGTCATTATAACTTAGGTTTGACCAAGTGGCCAGTGTTATCCCAGTGGATCTTGGCCCAGTGGCCTAAAGTGACGGCAAGCGCTGCCCCTTGAGTTATTTGATTAGGGATGGCCAGTGCCATCCCTTGCATTTGATGAATTTTGACCAGGGATGGCTAGCGTCGTCCCTTGTGCTTTGGTCTGGGATGGCCAGCGTCGTCCCCTGTCTTTTGCCCTGGGATGGCCAACGCCATCCCTTGTATGTTTTCCCGTGGTATGGCTAGCGCCATCCCTTGTATGTTTCTCCCTGGGATGGCCAGCGCCATCCCTCGTATGTTTGGTCTGGAATGGCCAGCGCCATCCCTTGTATGTTTGATTTGGGATGGCCAGCGCCATCCCTTGTATGTTTGGCCTGATATGACTAGTGTCATCCCTTGTATGTTGGCCAGGGATAACCAGTGCTATCCCTTGTAGATTTTTAGCCTAGTGTCCAGGGATGGTAAGCGCCATCCCACGAGTAGTTTGGCTTAATGGCCAGAGAGAACTCATAACAAAGGGCGGCGTATGACCATAAGATGGTGCTAGCCAAGACATCCATTATCTAACCAGGGTCGTTGTAGCGGTCCCACTCTCCTGGATGTATAACCATTTGGCATCTCACCATAAGATGGTGCTGGCCAAGCACAACAAGGGCGGCGTATGACCATAAGATGGTATTGTCCTGAACATCCTCGTTTTCTCAGGGTCGTTGCAGTAGTCCTGTTGTCCTGTTTCATTACCATTTGGCATGTGACCATAGGATGGTGCTGACCAAAGAGGGAAAAGCTTGACCATGTAATGGCCAAGCACAACAAGGGCGGCGTATGACCATAAGATGGTGCTGGCATGAACATCCTTGTCTAACAACCAGGGTCGTTGCAGCAGTTTTGCTCTCCTGGCTATGCTATGATTTATCATGCTTTTTAGGGTGATGCAAAATATTATTATTTATCATGGGCTTTCTCTAAATCCATTATGTTGTTTTATATTTTTGCCCATATTCTAAATCCACCATTTACAGCCGGTCAAAGCTGGAGCTTAGACATGGTATTGTTATCCTATCGCGGCCTAGAGTCCAATTCTACCTTTTCTCGCCTGCCCCTCCTCAAGGCAGTAGTTTTAGTGATTTGGAGGAGGTCCCTCGGCTGCATGACTTGCTTGACATTCCCTTGAATGCAAGTTTATCAGATGCCTCGGGGTCCCATCCGCCTTAATGGCAGATGTTTATCCCATTTATCGTCCCCGCGAGGCCTTAATAAGGAGGTCCCAAAGGTCGCAATGGTAGTGGATCCAACTGATTGTAGCTTAGATTCAATGTATCCACCGCTATCGGGGTGTCTTGTGGGTTGAGGACTGTGTTGTGTAAGCCGTGGGGCCCTTACGACTTACACGCACATCAGCTCGATGCCTACCATTCAAGGACTATGCTTGTCATTCGAGGACTTTTATGCCCACCATTCGAGTACTTATGTGTGCCTACCACTCGGGGTCTTTTATGTGCCTACCATTCGAGGTCTTTTGAAATTTCCTTAATAAAAATAAGAGTTGGAGGTTGAAGCAAAATATAATAATCACTTTTTATTTGGAGGTTGATTTCAAAGTTCATTGTCTTTTATGAATGATATTTTCTTAAGAACTTTTCATTCCATGCATTACCTAATCCCCCTCTGTCGTCCTCGTCGAGTAGCTTATAAGCTCCTTTCCCCGCTACTTGCTTTATTTTGAAGGGGCCTTCCCATGTTGGCTACAGTTTACATGCGTTTCCCTTTTGGTAAGGCGGTATCTCTCGCAAGACTAGCTCGCCATGCTGAAATTTTCGTTCGATGACCTTTTTGTTATACCACCGAGCTAATCCTTTCTGATAATTGACTATGTGTTGTAGGGCACTTTCCCTGTCCTCTTCCAAGTCATCTAATTTTGCATAAATCTGGTCCTCGCTCGCCTGCTTTGATGGGAACCTCAATCAGCCTCCCTCTTTGATTCCCCTTTTTTTTGTCGCTTGAACCTATAGTTGTTTCTGTCGAGAAAAGCATATATTCCATCCTAATCAAAGAAGGAAGCGTTAGCCTTCGTTCCCGAGGCTTGACAGTCATTGGCCACTTCTGGATGCCGATTTAAGGAGTGGCTTCTTGGCGAGAGTAGAATAAGAAGAACCGGTGGAGCACCTTGTTTCGTATCTCAAGTGAAGTAGAAGTAAGATCTGCAGTTAAGTTTTGCTCCCATGTCTTATGTTTATCTGTTGGTAGTATAATCTTGGTAGGTAGCACTGCCTCGGTTCCGAACGTCAGGTGGAATGGGGTCATGCCTGTCGCTTCCCTTCGCGAGGTTAGAAATGCCCACAAGACGTTGTGGGGATGTTCGCACCATTGTTTTTTGTGGGGTAGGACCCTTTTTTTTTCCATATTTTCCCCTATTGTTTTGTTGGTTGATTCTGCCTGACCATTGCTTTGTGAGTATATTGGAGTAGAGGTTCCCAGTCTTACGTTGTATTGATTTAGCAGTTCCCTAACGCCAGCACTTAAGAATACCTTTCTATTATCTGATACTATTTCGGCGGGGACACCGAATCTACAAAATATGTTTTCCCAGAAGAAGGTGAAGACGTCTCTCCCCGTGTGATTTCTTAGCGCTTTTGCTTCGATCCACTTTGTGAAGTAATCGGTTGCAACATTGATGTACTTTGGCTGCCCAGATCCAGGAATAAAAGGTCCTACTATGTCAACCCCCAATTTTGCGAATGGCCAAGGGCTTCGCACTGAGTTCAAATTTGTAGCTGGTGCGTGTATTCTTTTTGCAAATCTTTGTCATGCATCACACTTCTGAGATATATCTTTTGCATTAGCACGCATGTACGAACAGTAATACCCCTGAGCTTTGGTTCTTTGAGCTAAGGCCCTTGCCCCGCTGTGGGTTCCTGCTTCTCCACTGTGAAGTTCGTTATGAGTACTCTTTTGTCTAATCGGTGGACACATCTTAAAAGTGGACCCAAGTATGATTGTCTGTATAGAACCCCGTCAAGGATCTTATAATTTCCCGATCTGCTGATTATCTTATGGGCCTCCAATGGGTTGCTCGGTAGCTCCTTATCTTCTAACAATCGTCGTATGGGTAGCCTCCAGTCCTCGCTTTCTCCCTCGATTGTCATTACCTGCTCGCCTTCGAAGTCTTCGATGGATGATTTTCGAATTCTTCCTATCTCGATTGAAACAATATCTGAATCTTTGACCTCTGAGGCGATGAATGCTAGCGCTTCTGCATGTTTGTTGTCTTTTCTGGTTATATGTCTGATTTTTAAGTTTGGTATTTTTGCCATTAATCTCCTCGCCATCTTTTTGTATTTGAGTAATGATTCGTTTTACTGGTAACTCCCGTCAAGTTGTCTTACTCCAAGTTGGGAGTATGTCGTTATCCTCGCTTCCTGAATTTCCATCTTTATCATTAATTTTAATGTGTGAATCATTTCCTCGTACTATGTTTCGTTATTTGTAGCCTCAAATTCCAGTCGCAGGGAGTACACAGTTCGTTTTCCTTCTGGAGAGGTAAATACTATACCTATTCCTCGCCCGTCTCCATTCACCGATCCATCAATGTATATTTCCCATCTTCGTGGGTGGCACTGCTGCAGTAGATCTAATGGTTCTTCTTCTTCCTCTTCTATTCTTAATATGGGCTCACCTTCTTCGTCTTCCGCTACTGGGAACGCTGCTAGGAAATCTGCTATTACTTGTGATCTTTGGGCCGTACGAATTTCGTAAAAAACGTCATATTGTTCTATTTGTGCATACCACTTTGCTATGCGTCCTGTTGCTTGGATGTTCTTGAGAACTGATTCTATTGGTGTTTTGGTTAATACTGTGATTTTGTGAGCCTGAAAGTACGTTCGGAGCTTCTGAGTCGCCACTACCAACGCTAAGATTAGCTGTTCTAGTTTAGTGTAATTCATTTCTGCTTGAAATAGAGTTCTGCTGATATAATAAATCGGCTTCTCGCCTTCCCTCGTAGTTACGAGAACCGCACTTATGGCATCCGAGTTAGCTGTTATATAAAGTCTTAAGTCCTCTCGTCCTTTTCTGGGCGCTGTAAATGCTGGCAAGCTTGCGAGATAGTTCTTGATTCCCTGGAATGCGGCTTCCCTCTCGTCTGTCCATACAAATTTTTCTACCTTCTTTAAAATGCTGAAGAAATCCTTTGCACCTGTCTGATGATCGAGAAATGAATCTACTTAATGTTGTCATTCTCCCGTTCAAGGCATGTACATCTTTTATGGTTGTTGGAGATGGCATATCTCGAATTGCCTGCACCTTCAATGGGTCTGCTTCGATTCCGGTTTTTGTAACGATATATCCTAGGAACTTTCCCGAGGTAACTCCGAATATACACTTTGCGGGATTGATTTTCATTTTGATTTGACGCATCTTCTCAAGTATCTCTCTTAAATCTCCAACATGGGTTGTTGCTTTTTTACTTTTCACCAACATGTCATCTACATAAGCCTTTACAGTCTTCTTCAACCATGGACGAAAGATATTCTCCATAGCCTTTTTGGTAAGTGGCACCAACGTTCTTTAAACCGAATGGCATGCGAGTGTAGCAATATAATCCATTGGTTGTTATGAATGTTGTGTGTCGGTGATCTTCCTCCGCTAATGGTATCTGGTTGTAGCCGGAGTAACCGTCCATGAAACTTAGTAATTCATGACCTGCTGTGGCATCTACCATTTAGTCTATGCTGGGGAGTGGATGTGGATCTTTCGGGCAAGCTTTATTCAGGTTACTGAAATCAATACAAATTCGTACTCCTTTATTTTTCTTCGGAACGATGACCATGTTCGAGATCCAATCCGCGTAATGAATTTTCTTAATGATTCTTGTTGCAATCATCTTGTTAAGTTCGGATTCCACCGCCTCCTGGTATATGTCCGCAAGCTTCCTCGGTCGTTGCTTGAATGGTCGTGCCGAGGGATTGATGTTTAAATGGTGGCATGCCAAGCTCGGATCAATTCCCGGCATCTCGCTCATCCTCGAAGCGAATACGTCTGCATATTCTCGTAACAAGCTTTCTAGTTCCGCTCGCTGTGCTTCTCCCATGAGTGTTCCTATCTTTACTATCTTAGGATCTTTTGGGGTTCCCAGGTTTACTTCCGCTGCTGGCTCTGTTGGTGTAAAGTTTGGAGTGTCCTCGTTCATTGGGCTCGGATCCTTTGGGGCTTCTTTCACAATTGCCTCACTGTCTCCTCGGATGACCTGATTGATTTTTTTCTCGGCTTCTTCCCCATTTTCCTGTCTTCGTCGTTCCCTTCGATTACGTCTCGCATACCGTCTCTGCTCGATATCCTTCTCATGACAGATTTTTGACTCTAAGGTATTCCCAATTATTTCTTTTATGCCCGATGGAGTTGGAAACTTCAGCCCTTGGTGTAATTTCAATGCCACTCCCAGGAGTCCGTGCAGCCATGGTCGCCCTAAGATAACATTATATGGTGATTCAATATCCAATATGAAAAATGTTGTGTGCAATGTCATCGACCCTGTACATACTGGTAGTGACACCTCTCCTTTAGGTTTTGACGCTCTGCTGTTGAACCTATATATTGTGTAGTCTGATGATGTCATTGGTGTGTTGCTGAAGAATTCCCTGTAAGCCATTCCGAACAGGACATCCACAGAACTCCCTGGATCAATTAATATCCTTGGTATCAGTTTTTTGTTGACGACTGTGGTAATTGCTAGCGGTTGGTTACTTGACCCATCCTCGGGAACCTCCTCAGGCGAGAAGAATACTGGCTCCAATTGCCAAGGTTCGAATTTCCTTGTCTCCTCGACTATCAGTATCTCCTTTCCCTCGGAATCTCTTTTGTGTATCCTCCCGGTCGTGCTGCTTCGCGAACTGGTGCTTTTTTTTTATGTATCATCGAATTGCAGTAGACAGGACGCAATGTTGCTCCACTTTGTAGTTCCATTTCGCTATGTGTCCTCGGCGTTTTTTATTGGTGACAACGACCCTACATCATGTAACCGACAAGTGAGGTCCATAGTTGCCTTTGTGTGCTAAAGGTCTGACATATATTCTACTGGTTGTAACTAATTCTGACATATGAAGTTTGTTTTGTACGACCCAATCGCCTTCCTTTAGTGACGATTTGCCAACCATTTTGCTGGGCGAACCCTAATTCCACCAGATCTTTATTCCTAAAGTGATGATTTTCGTAAATTAGTCTTCTTAATTTTTCCAAGTTAGACGTTGTACCTTTGAGAACGATGAAAATTGTAATTATTCATGTTCTTAAATTGTAATTATTCATGTTCTTTTATTACTGTGGAACCAACCTCATTGTTGGCTCAAAACAAATTGGCTATTTTAGGGACCCCCCATTTTATTAGAGAGACTCCCCTAATGAGACAAAATATGGATATTTTGGTGGTAATTAGAATCACCCCTTATATTTGGATATGATTAGTATTACTGATTTTAATTAGGTTAGTTAAGTTAGTGTTACTTATAATCTAGGCGAAAACCACCACCATTACCAGCACCCCGCTGCTACCACCACCGCCACCACCACCACCACCACAATATTTTCGGTTGGGTTAGTTTCAAAAATCCAGACGAAACCACTCATGGCAGCACTTTCGGTTGGGTTAGCAAAACATTTCCAGACGAAAATATGTTGTTTCGGTTGGATTTGTTGACCAAAATCCAGACGAAAATAAGTTTCGGTTGTGACAAACTTAGCAAACTGAATTTCGTCTGGATTTAGCCCATTTTCGTCTGGATTTAGCCCATTTTCGTCTGGATTTAACCATTGCTCTTTCGGCTGTTTTTTTTTTTTTAACACTAAATTCGGCTAGATTGGTTGTGACAACTTAGCAAACTGAATTTCGTCTGGATTTAGCCCATTTTCGTCTGGATTTAGTCCACTTTCGTCTGGATTTAACTTATTTTCGTCTGGATTTAGTCCATTTTTGGCTGGATTTAGCCCAACCGAAATCTGGATTTTCCAAGAGAAATCTGGATAAGTTTCACACTTCATCTTCTTCAGCTATATTCTTCCTCTGCTCATGTTACTGCAAAAAAACTGGAATTTCAGACCGTCCATAACCAAGACAACATGTCGATTACATAAACTATTTGCTTCTTCCCACTCCTGTGTATATCATCTTCACTCCTGAAACACAAAAAACTTACATCTCTTGTAGCTTCGGCAGTTTTCCAAGTGATTGAGGAATCGATACCTCAAACTCATTGTTCTCCAAATGCTTTTCCATTGAGTTAAAAGAGTTTTTTATATCATGACCAGATGAAACCAACCTTGAGAAAGAAAACAAGTGCACTGAGTAAAGTAAACTTATAGGGAAACCAATTCTTTCAAAGAACTCATTTCTGGGATAGAACCAGAGAGTTTGTTTCTGTAGATGGTGAGAAATGAGAGAGGGACAAAATTGTCAAAACACTCTCGAAACCATGTCTTACTAAAGACAGTCGCCTATTCAGGCTCATCTCTATAGCTCGGGGTGCAATCCATTCCGTGAAGCTAAATCCTCTATGAACTCTCTCTTATAACTCCGGTGGGGAGGGTAATGTCATAGAGCGGTATCAATGATCTCACCAACATATTAAACCCATCGATCAGCTCAGAGCCAGACCTCGCTTGATGGTACACGGTGAAAGATCAACAGAGACGTATCCTCATGGATTTCCTCTTAAAATACGACTCAATACACGAGTCTTAATGCAAACCTCAGAAATATCGAAGCTCCAGGCCGGTCCGGAGCTCTCTGAGAAGCATACACCAGCCTAAAAAGGCCTAAACAGACCCAATCCCAAATTCAGGGTGGTCTAGCACACCATGGATAAGCATGCCATGACTTCAAAACAGGTTGTAGCGTAAACACGCACGCCACGACTAAGGCACAAGATGCCACAAAGTTAAGCTTGGCCAGATGCCATAGCCATGGCGCCATATTCATGGCGCCACAAGGATTATGCCTTAGCCTAAAAGGCCATGGGCCATGGCGCCATATTCATGGCGCCACAAAATTAGTATTGGCCAAAAGGCCATGGCGCCATATTCATGGCGCCACAAGACTAGTCATTGGCCAAAAGGCCATGGCGCCATATTCATGGCGCCACAAGATTAGTCTTTGGCCAAAAGGCCATGGCGCCATACTCATGGCGCCACAAGATTAGTCTTTGGCCAAAAGGCCATGGCGCCATACTCATGGCGCCACAAGATTAGTCTTTGGCCAAAAGGCCATGGCGCCATATTCATGGCGCCACAAGATTGTTCCGTGGCCCAAAAGGCCATGGCGCCATATTCATGGCGCCACAAGATTATCCCTTGGCCTAAAGGCCATGGCGCCATATTCATGGTGCCACAAGATTATTCTGTGGCCAAAAGGCCATGGCGCCATATTCATGGCGCCACAAGATATATAGCATGTCTAAAACACGACCATAGGCCATGGCGCCATATTCATGGCGCCACAAGAGGTTTTGCCTTGGCCAAGAGGCCATGGCGCCATGCCTACCCTTGGCCAAAATCATGGCCATAGCTACGCAATGCTTCCTGGTTCAAAGCAACTACGCAACACTTAGTCATACGACTCCACTCAACTCAACTATGCAATGTCTGCATATCACTCGCTCGAGACATCTAAACATCACACGGGGGGATAACTTTAGGGGTATTGGTCTGGCGGTCTACGGCAGTTGAGAGAAACTGATGGAGATAGTGGGAAGTTAAGGGAAGATGGCACGAGTGGGCATGTTCCACACGACTCAGGCAGTTACGGAAACCAACGCATGTCCTCCACTCCTCCATTCCTCCACGACGTCCACCATCTCTGTCGAGAGATCAGGGTGAGTTCAAACTATAAATAGAGGCTTCCTCTATCTTCCAAGGCAGGACAATCAAGAACGTTCAGAACACCGAGAAAACACACAGAGCCTCAGAGAAAAACACCTGAGAATCTAAACTCGTTCTAGCCTTGGAGATTTCTAGTCGACTTCACGACAGAAATCTTGAACTCAAACACCCAAAAGCTCACCTTCAATCTGATCTCAAGTTTCTTCGCTGTTTCCCTCCCTAGACCAACCTCTATCCTCTCTGTGACCGAAGCAAGGTGGGAACGGCCATCCGTGGTTTAGGCTTGCCTTGTTCGACTTTGATCTCCGAGCACTACGAAAGTACCCAGAGACGGTACACTTGTTTTTGCAGGTAAAAACAGTTGGCGACCACAGTGGGAGATCATTCTCTCGGTCCCAGAAGGTCATCCATGAAGAAGCGTCTACCCTGGGAGATGACGGCGCAAGAACCTCACTTCGACGGAACAATCCACGTTAGGGGCTTCACCGCCTACGACAAATCTGCAAAGGAGGAGGCCACCTTCCTCATCGAAAAACTATGCGAGACTCTCCACTTTTCGAAAGGACAGCGTGTCGACACATTCGAAGCCCTCAACCGCATCGCTTTCGAAGTCAATCTCGCACCAACTCTACCTATGATTTCTGAGATGTCCTTAACGGTCGACGCGCAGGCACAGGACATCACTTTCACCGACAAGGACATGCTGGCTGAAGAAGGACACAACCGCGCCCTCTATGTAACCGCCCACATCAAAGGCACGGAGTTCAAGAGAGCACTCGTTGATACCGGAGCTGCAGCCAACGTGGTCTCTCTCAAGACCCTAAGAATTGCAAAGATCCCTAAACAGCAGGTAGTTTATCACCCTATCATGATGAAGGACTTCGAGGGGAACAAGACAAGTACATATGGACACATCAGCTTGGAGTTAAAGGTCGGGCCCATCCACACGAAGACTAAGATCCACGTGATCGAGAAAGAGCCGGAGTACCACATGATACTAGGAAGGCCTTGGCTGCACGAGAACAAAGTCGTCGCTTCTACCTACCACCAATGCTTGAAAGCAGTCCTAAACGAAGGTATCATTCGCGTAACTGCATCTCCTTCCCCTTACTCATCAATATACGATACCGAGTTTGTAGATCCGCAAGACGAGGCTTCCCAACGCCCAGACAAGGTCTACAGCATCCCACTCCCGAGTTGGGCGTCCCTGGAGAGGTGTAACACACAACAACAGACGGACGGAGGCTCGAAACGAGGAGGAGGAGAAAGCAGGACGACGACTCACAAGAGAGCCGGAAACTTCGTGACGGCCCAGGACGCTAAAGGAAGAATGGTCTACCTCCGACGCCCGTTATAGCAATTAACAGGGGAGGCTAGTCATAGCTCTCCCCACCCTGGAGAATGTAGCTACAACGAACAACAAGTGGAAGACGAAGTCCAAGACGCACCCCCACAACTACAAGATGGGACGGACTCCACATCAGACGCACTCGAAACCGTAAATATCGGGACGGACGATTCACCCAGACCTATCTTCATCAGCTCAAACTTATCCCCCGAGGAACGAGCGGAGTTCGTAGACCTGCTGAAGGAATACCGGGACGCGTTTGCCTGGACCTACGAGGAAATGCCGGGACTCGACGAAAAACTGGTGACACATCACTTGTCCATCATCCCAGGTTCCAGACCAGTCAAACAACAGCCAAGGAATTCCAGGCACGATGTGGAGGAACAGATAAAGGCCGAAATACAGAAGTTGCTGGCGGCAGGATTTATCAAACCTATCCAACACACCACTTGGCTGGCAAATGTTGTGCCCGTTAAGAAGAAGAACGGCCAAATACGTTGCTGTGTTGACTTCCGAGATCTAAACAAGTGCTGCCCGAAGGACGATTTCCCGCTTCCGAATATCGACATGCTCGTGGATGCTACGAGTGGGCACGCTATGTTCTCCTTCATGGACGGGTACAGTGGATATAACCAAATAAAGATGTATGAACATGACGCCCCGAGGACTGCATTCCGAACACCCCTTGGGAATTTTTACTACACGGTCATGCCCTTCGGTCTAAAAAACGCGGGAGCTACCTACCAGCGAGCAATGACAGCCATCTTCCACGACATGATGCACAAAGAGGTCGAAGACTACGTGGACGATGTGGTTGTTAAGTCCAGAACGAGGGCGTCACATACAGGGGTATTACGACGTGTGTTCGAAAGATGCCGGGAATACAAACTAAAGATGAATCCTCTGAAATGCGCTTTTGGAGTATCCTCAGGAAAGTTCCTCGGCTTTCAAGTAACCGAACGAGGAATCGAAGTCGACCCGTCCAAGACCCAAGCCATCACCACCATGCCTCCACCTCGGACGGTGAGGGAACTGAAGAGTTTCATGGGGAAAGTTTCTTACATTCGACGCTTCATCCCAGGACTCGCTCAATTCGTGGCGTCATTTACTCCTTTATTGAAGAAAGATACTCCATTCGCCTGGACGTCTGTTCAACAAGAGGCATTCCAAAAGATACGACAACTACTCCTGTCACCTGCAGTGATGAAGGCACCCACACCGACAAAACCGTTACTCCTCTACACCGCCTCAAGTGACGTCGCAATCGGAGCACTCCTGACGCAAGAAGACGAAGGAGGGGTTGAATGTCCGGTGTACTACATCAGCCGTACCCTGAAAGACGCGGAACTCCGATACCCCAAGGCCGAGAAAGCCTGCTTGTCCTTGATCTTCGCGGTCCAGAAGCTTCGACATTACCTCCTCTCCAACCCAATAATCCTGATGGCGAAGGCGGACCCTATCAAGTATCTCCTATCAAAGCCCGCTCTGATAGGGAGGCCAGCGAAATGGTTATTGCAGATGTCCGAATTCGACATAGCTTGTGTGTCCCCGAAGGCCATTAAGGGACAAGCAGTGGCCGACCTCCTCGCTGCCTTCCCGGGGGAAGACTCAACAACTCTACACGAAGAAGTACCAGGCGAATTCCCAGAAATGGCGCTGATGAATACAGACACATGGCTCCTATACTTCGACGGGTCTGCTACCCCGAGCGACAACACCGGAGGGGCAGGCGTCGTTTTGGTATCACCAACAGGCGAAGTGTTCTCCCATTCCTTTAAATTAGACTTCAAATGTACGAACAACTCGGCGGAATATGAGGCTTTTCTCCTGGGACTATCGCTAGCCAAACAAGCCGGCGCTGCGCGCCTCGAGATCAGAGGCGATTCCAAGCTACTAGTAAACCAAATGAATGGAGTTTACTCTCTCAAGGAAGTCACACTCGCCCCTCATAGAGCCGAAGCCCAGAGACTGCTGAGTCACTTCGCCGACGCCACCATAACACATACCAGACGCACCAACAACAGACACGCTGACTGTCTGGCGACCTTGGCGTCCAAACTCCAATTTAAGGGAGAGGAAGAGATTGTAACAGTACGGAGACGCACCGCCCCCTCGACCTGGCTGACAGAAGGCGAGCTCATACCTGAAAACGATTGGCGGACGCCCATTATCGAAGATCTAGGTAATCATGCCTCCACAAGAAAACTCAGTATAAAAGAGTTGAAACACTTCTTTCTTTTCCATGGAGTACTATATCACAGAAACCCAGACGGATCATTATCGAGATGCCTAGGAGGGCTCGAAGCGCGAGAACAACTCGAACGTGTCCACAATGAAGTCTGTGGACAAACACTCGTGGTGACCCTGTATAGGCGACTCCAAAGGCTTGGCTACTACTGGCCAACGATGGAAGAGCAATCCCGGGCGTTGCAAGAGGATTGCTCCAACTGCCAGACTCCCCCTCATCAACCGGAAGCTCTGGTATGCCAACCTTCTGAGGATTGGAGGGAGCCCTTCATCAAGTACCTCAACGACGCGATCCTACCCGAGGACCGACACGTGGCTAGCCGTCTGATCAAAAGGTCCAGGAGGTTCCTCTGCCATGAAGGAGTATTATACCGTAAAAGTTACGGAGGAGGTTTACTTCGTTGCCTCTCGGGCGAGGAGATCCCCACGGTACTGAGAGAAATGCACGAAGCCGAACACCAAGGGAAGAGGAAGCTATTCCTACAAGTCCATGAAAGGTACTACTGGCCAACCATGGAAGACGATGCAGCTTCCTTCGTACAAAGATGTCACAAGTGTCAGACACACGGGAACCTCATCCACACCCCATGCTTACCACTCCGATCCGTCAGCAGCCCCTGGCCATTCTACAGCTGGGGACTCGACCTCATTGGAAAGATCAACCCCCCCGTCCTCGAAGAACCAGGAATATATCATCACCGCGACGGAGTACTTCAGCAAATGGGTGGAAGCGATACCTTTGAAGAGTACGACAGGTGTCACCATCGCGGCGTTCATCAAGGAGCACATCATCTGTAGGTTTGGGATCCCTAAGCACATCGTCACCGACAACGGAACACCGTTTGTCAACAAAGATGTGACAAAACTACTTCGAAGGTACGAGATCCAACACATCTGCTCGACACCATACTACCCCCAAGGGAACGGGCAGGCAGAGAGTACCAACAAGACATTAATTCGGATCATCAGCAGAACCATACACGACAATCCGAGGTCGTGGCATGAAGAACTACCTATGGCATTATGGGCGTACAGAATCTCCCCGCGAAGCTCTACTGGAACTTCACCCTACTCACTCGTCTACGGCGCCGACGCCATATTGCCAGCGGAAATCAAAGTACCATCTGCCCGTATTGCAGCGGCAAGTGGCATCCATTGGAATGAAGCTGAAGTAGCCGATTCAAGGATAGCAGAGCTAGACTCCCTGGATTCGAGACGGACCAAGGCTGAAAGACACACAGAGATGTACCGAAAGAGGCTTTCCCGGGCTTATAACAAAGCGGTGAAACCGAGAACTTTTCAAGTGGGAGACCTAGTGCTGAAAACGGCGAAGTACGTCCAACAAGACGCCACGGCATCAAAATTCGCTCCAAATTGGGAGGGACCTTATGTTATCTCAAAGGCATCTGCGAGCGGATATTACAAGATAGTCACCGTAGATGGAAAAGCAGAGGGGACAGTCATCAATGGCAAATGGCTGAAGGCGTACTATGCCTGAACTCAGCCATTAAAAAAAAAAAAAAAAACGTGGCGCCCCAACCCATGGCGCCACAAGACACCAATACCCGTGGGGGGAAGAACACGTGGAGAGAGAAGAAAGAAAAGGGAAACCACGGCGCCATAGAGCGCCACTACCCATGGCGCCACAGGAAGAAAAGAGAAAGTCACGACGGAGGAAGGAGGCAGAGCACGACACTACCCAAGCAAGCCCGTGACTCCGTAAACGCAAGTAAGTCGCCTCTACGGAAGAATCACCGAAACGGATCCAGAGACACGAAGCACGCGGGGACTTAAGTCAGGGAAGAGAAATTCTGCCTTTCCAGATGGAACTATTCAACCATTCAAAAAAAAAAAAAAAGAGAAAACCTCAATATATCTTATTCATTGGAATTTCAAATAAGAGCACTCCTCATACTCGGAGGTCTTCTGTTAAAAAAATAGAAAAACTCTCTGTCTCCCCAACTTTCAAAACAAACCATCCAACAGAGAATAGTCTCGATTGTAGAGCATCTCCACCCTCCGCCGAAAGGCGTCATTCTTCTTCCTCAAACTTTCGATCACCTCATTAACCTCATTAGATTCTTCGACCAGAGCTTGTTCCTTGGCTCGAATATCTTTCAACATTCGGTCAGCCTTGTCAGATAATCCCTCCATGTCTCGTTCGGCGCAAAGAAGAGCTCTCGAACAAGGAAAGGTGTTCGAGATCATCCCGGCACGATCTACCTTCACGATCTCGAGACGCTGGCGAAGCCAGCCTATGTTGCACATCATCGCCTCCAGGACAGCTATGTGAGTCTCCCACCTCTGAATCATCTCAGGAGTCACGGTGTGCAGCTTTTCTTCCTCCATCTCTCTAAGCACAGGAAGAAGCAAAGAGACCAGAGTGACCATTACAGGAGTATCCTTCATCAGTCGTCTGGTAGCGATGTGACCATACCTTCTCCAAATCTTCTCATAGAGACCTGAGTAGGGAGTCGGTACAAGGAAACCACCAACAGATGTCTGCTCCTCAGACAAGGAGACCATCTCCGGGACAAAGGGGAGACCAGCCCTCGAACAGTCGATCTCGTCTATTCCCAGACCGGCGTTATCAAGAACCGAACCTTCTCGAAATAAAGTGTCAGCATCACCAACACCGTCGTCGTCTTCATCCACAGCAACCACAGAGACGGGGGAGTAAGTTGGAGAGCCACTCTGAACGGACTGCTTCTTCTTAGACACGCCCCGCTTCTTCTTGCGAGTTTGGATCTCCTAAAGGAGGGTAACAATGTTCAAGAAGGATATAAAAAGAGGGGGAGACGAACCAACACAAGAAGCTTACCGAGTTCCCTGCAAAAGTCTGGGCAGGTGGGGAGACTTCCTCAGGACTCGACCTCCCGGTGATCAAGCGACCACGACTACGAGTCACCATGACTCTACACTGCAACACCACGACCCTTGTCAGGGTAGTAGAAAACGCACATAATGAAGCTGCGACAAGATACTCACCGGACTTGGGATCCACGTTCTCCGCTTCACATAAGTTCCTCTCTGTGAAGATGAACCAGAAATGCTCTCGTCAGCCATAATTTCATTCACTCTTCGTCTAGTGTAAGCTCTTCCCTGCGAAGACGAACCAGAATCATCACCACCAGCCATGGACCCTAAGAGGCAACCGCGTAGGGGGGACTAATACGAGAAAACGGAGATTATGATATTGCCACACTCATGTATATATATATGAATGTACAAGGGTGAAACCCTAGGA
>JAJJMA010192251.1:102995-113699 GCA_023529015.1 Papaver nudicaule | reverse complement strand
TCTTTTCGATTAAGCAAGTGAGGACTCTTCTCGTTGAGCATGCTATGGTCGGTCCATGTACTTTCACCACCATTTTTGGTTGAATTAGCCTGCTTTGCTGGTGAATAATCACAGCAGATCAAGAAAATGAAGTTTGAAGAAATTGGGGAAATGAACTGTTACGTTTATGTGTTAAAATGCATTCTTTGTGCCATTATAACTACTACTTGTGACTTGTGAGTCTTGTTTCGTGAGTGGTAGGCTGCGACTTGCGAGTCAAAATCACAGACAAGAAATATCTCCTAGGACATAAAAAGGTGAAGGGGCTGCTGGGTGGGATATATTTTTTTTTGAAAAAGGGGATAGGTATCTAGACTTCTAGTTTGTTTCACCACTAAAAATCATCTAGTTCGAACTTTGATTTTTTTTTGAAAGCTGATTTAGGGGCTTCAAGAAAATTGAAGCCCCCGCATAACTGGTCTCCCGAAAGAAATTTTGCTCTCCCCTATGTAAAATTTTAATTAATACCAAAATTACCCTTTATGTTTAGTGTTAAGACGTAAATTAATTTAAGTAAACCAAACTGATAATCAAACCAAAACATGATTAACAAACTTACTTAAAAAAAACTTAATTTTTAACTGTTTTAGTTCAGAATCAAGTGAAGAAGAAGAAGAAGAAGAGAGAAAAAAAAAATCTAACTTTTTTTCTAAAAACCCAAATTTGATTCGCTTAACCAAAATGAGTGAATCAAGTACCCAAATGGAGGTAGAAGTATCTCCTTCCATTGACGACATCTTCATTGAAAAATACATTGACGGAAATGAAGGATTATACAATTTCTTTGATGGTAAAAAGTTTGTAAGCACAAATGAAGAGTTTCTCGACAAATACGACGTCGATCCTGCTCATTACCCAAACTTGAATGTACCCAATATAGAAGAACCTCAAGAAAACAATCAGATATGTTTTATTTCTCTCACAGCTGAAATCACGTAAAAAATGTGATTTTTGTTAGTTCCAGAAGGAACTTACGGCTTGAAACAGCAGCCGTAAGTGAGACTACGGCTGAAAGTTCTTCAGATCCGAGACGTAAGTCTACAATTTGGGGATTTTTCCAGCCGTACATCAAGTTACGTCTATGACCGACGTGATCTTACCAGCCGTAAGTCTGTGCATATGACTATTCAATGCCCATACTTACGGCTTAAATTTTGTACTTACGGCTCATAAGCTTGCGAGCACCAAGTTTTTGAGCCAGACTTGCGTCTTTGAATATTTTGACCTTAGTGGCCGTAAGTAAGGTTACGACCACTAAATGAGCATCAAGCAGACAAAATTGCCGGTTAAAGAAAAAGAATCATCGGCTTCACTTTAACATCAGTTAATAGTCTACAATTGAGGAGTTCACTGAATCGATTCACATATAGATTAAAATGCCTAACTAACTAGCACAAAACCTATTAACAATGAAGTCCCAACACAGGCCCCACCTTCGTGTCCTTTTTTTAAAACCAAAAATATACAGAGACCCTCAAGAACAGGGTGCAATAAAACAAACAAACATCCCTAAATTTCCAGTCTCGGCATCCAATTCAAACATTCTTTACAGTAAAACCTGCAAGGAAATCAATAAAATGTCAGACATAGAAAATGATCATAATCAGCATACACACTTCAATGTTTAAAGCAGAAATGATTGATCATGTACCTAGATGCTTACTTGGTTTAAGGTGTGAGATCTGGACACAACCAAAATAATAGAGGGAGTTCAGAGTTGATGGGCAATAATTTTGGCAGCTACCCCTTTGATATTTTAGGGCCAAGCCTGGTAAAACTTTTAGAAGTCATTGTAGAAAGTGAACCGACAACTTAATACATTCAGCTGATCTGCCGGGAAATGTTATATACAACATGAAAACCTCCTGCAGTATTTCAAGTTAAGAAAGACAAGTCGGCATAGATACTCCTTTCTCTGATGCGCAAAATATGAGTTGGTGCAACCACGGAACTTGATTCTGGTTCTCTGATGCGCAAAAAATGGTAGAGAAACGTGAGAAAATTGTTTTCAGTTCCACTTACGACTACATGATCAAAGCACAGACCAGCTGTAAGTTCACTTACGTCTGGTGACTTAAACCATTCAAAAGACGTAACTAACTTACGGCTAGTAAACTGAACTTACGGCTGGTAACCTAGCGACACAAATTTTTTTATATAAACGTCGGACTTACGGCTAGTAAGTAAAGTATCGAAATGAGACGTAACTAACTTACGGCTAGTAAACTGAACTTACGGCTTGGATCTGAAGCTTTAATGTCTTACCTAACAAACTACTTACGGCTAGCTGTTCTTCAAATGCGAGACGTAAGAAGGACTTACGGCTCTAATAGCCAGCCGTAAGTAGTTCTGGAACTCGTTTTTTGATTTTTATGGAGTGAATCTTACCTAGTTTTAGCACCAAAATCAATAACAAAGAGTGGGTTTGGATGCTTACCTTTGGTGCTCCATTGTTCCATCAGTGTTAGTTGCATCCATGAGCAAAAACTCGAAAATGAGAAACATAGAAGAGGAAATTGAGAAATGAAGAGAAGTAGGAGAGAAGAAGAGAATGAGAAATTTTGATGTTTTGATTTTTAGATTTTAATTTTTGGGTGTGGGATACTAAGTAATTTTTTTTGTAATTAGGGTGGGGTGATTTTTAGGTTAAAATTAGTAAAACTTAATACAAGGATAACTTAGACATTTCACGAAATTTAGACACCCCTTAAAAAGTCGGGTGGATATTTGAAGTAAAACCCGAGGGCTTCAGTTTTTTTGAAGCCCCAGAATCAGCTTTCTTTTTTTTGGCCGTTGAATTTGACAGTGAGATGAAAATGGATTCTTCTTTTCTAGTGTGTCGAGTAAAAAAAACAAAGGCAAGACCGACCGACACATAAAAATACTGCCCTAGTTAATTCAAGTGTGTGGTGGGGCCCACATTCCACACACATTATGATTTTGTCCAAAACCTGGACAGAGGGTTTGTTTTGGCATGGTAGAAATCGTCATGGTTTTGGAATTGAATCTTGACGACTAATTCAGACTTTCTCTTTCAAATTTACAAAAGATAAAGTCGTCAAGGTACGAATCATATTCATGACGATTTCTACCATGAAAAAAGGTATTTATTAGTTGCAGACATAGTCGTCAATATTTTTCAAACTCCAATAGTGGCGATCAAGCTTGATATCAAGAAAGCTTACGACACCCTTGATTGGGGTTGCATAAGGAAAACATTGACAGTCATGGGTTTTCCGTAGACCTTCATCAACCAGGTCATGAAGTGCATTAGATCAATTTCCTATTTGGTGCATTGCCAATGGCACCCCACATGGAAATATCATTCCTCGACGCGAACTGAGACAAGGAGACCCCCTGTCACCTTATATATATTCATTCTTTGTGCAGGAGTCCTCTCCTCATATTTGACAGTACAACAAGAAAACTGCAGATTACAGGGCTTAAAAATCTCAAAGAATGCATCTCTTATTTAGCACTTAATGTATGCTGACGATTTGTTGATTACATGTGTTGCAGATCAGAATATGTTGCAAAATTTATCGTCCTTGTTGAACAAATATAGCTCATCTGCAGGACATGAGATCAATAAAAACAAGTCCCAGATTATTCACCATCCTTGATTGAATGTTGACCAGGCACGTTGGTTGTCGCAATTTTTCGGAATCAGAACCACTCACCATATTCCATATTATTTGGGATTTCAGCTGAGCTTCGGCAAAAATCACAACCGCACTTTCACGGAACTGATTAATAGATTAGAGAGGAAGACGAAATTATGGATATCCGTAAATGCCTTAACCAAGAAGGTAGACTGGTGATGATTAATACCTCATTAACCCCTACAACTAATCATGTGATGCAGATTCAAAGACTCTCGATTCATGTCCATGAAAAGATAAACAAAATAACACGGAATTTTTCTGGGGTCATGAGGATGATACAAGAAAGCTTCACACATTAGGTTGGGAAAAAATTGCAAGAGCAAAGGATGATGGAGGCTTGGGGATCAAAATGAGCAAGGAACATAACGCCACCTTACTTCTAGAAAGGGTTTGGAAACTATATTCTCAACCGCATACAATTTAGAGTGAATTATGCTACAGCAAATATTTAGAGGATCTTTGCAATCCTCGTTCCTTCCAGCGCCGCCAGATAATGCCACCTCAGTCTGGAAAGGGCTTGTCAAGGCTTCAGAGACTCTTAAGGGGTTCTTTTTTTTCCAAGGTTGGTGATGGAACAACAACTGCCATAAGTGTTTTTTGGATCCCGAACCACTGTCCACATCAGAACCCATTACAAATGGAGAGCCAACATTGAATGTTGCATCCCTAATGCAACCAGGTTCGAATTCATGGAATCACCAACTCATTTCTCAATCTTTTCCGCTCCCAGTTGTACAAATGATTTTCGGCATCCACCTTCCAAGGCAGAAATCAGATGATACTTATATATGGTTGTTCACAAAGAGTGGAGATTACTCAGCAAAGACGGGATATCAAAAGCTCATGCTTCGCCATCACTTGGATTCAAACAAACTATATGCGGCTCAAACCCTTGACAAGAAGATTTGGAAATTGTTTTGCCCACCAAAAATTATACTTTTCATTTGGAAAGTCACTAGAAAGGGACTAACATCCCTTGACCTACTATACAGGAGGAATATACTACTACTAACAACATTTGTGCTTATTGCAGCGTCTCAATTGAATCTGTGGACCATCTTTTGTTTCAATGCCCCAGAGTTGTGCTCATATGGAACAGAATCTTTAACCAATACTAACAACACATCCGCCAAGTGTATATCGATAGGATCCAACAACAACACTACATAGACATCGCATTCTTGTTGCAGTTGCAACTGAAAGAAGAACACGGGCAACACATATATACGGTTTGGCATGCCTGGTTGGATAGAAATGGTAAACTATACACAAACCGGAGTGCAACACCATACCAAACAGCGCAACATGCAATTACAATGTGGAAAGAGTTCGTTTGGGCTCAAACTCATTTTTCTCCATACCTTCCAGATGGTCCTCCACAACTAAGACAGGGAAGAGGCAATACACAAACGCATTCAATCAATGTATCACATGGGATCTTCCACCATCGGACTGGATAAAAATCAAAACAGATGGTGCAGCAAAAGGCCAACCTGGACTGGCAAGAGCGGGAATTATCAGTAGGAACTCAAACGCAGATGTTATTTAGGGGATGACAACACCGATTGGATGCACAACAACAGTTGTGGCAGAAACATGGGCTCTCCTACTTGTAGCAAGAATGGAAAATCAGTTCAACTGGCGTAAGGTGTGATTCGAAGCTGACTCTAAAAGTCTCGTTCAACTCATCCTAAATGTTGAAGTAGTACTGTGGTACTTGAAAAAATGATTAAGGAGATTCGATCTGTCATGAGTGATTTGGAACACATCAAAATCACACATGGCTACAGGGAGGCAAATCAGGTAGCGGACGCACTTGCTAATCAGGCGATTACCAACAAAACCCAACATCCCCAAATGTTTATGTTTGGGATTATGTTACCCCATCTTTTCTTCATAAAATCCTTGTTTCAGACAAAATGGGTTTTTTGTAACCCCAGAATTGTAAGCTCAGCTTGATCAATAAAGTTTGCCTACCTTTCAACAAAAAAAAAAAAAAGAAGAATGTTCATCAAATAATTTCTGAAACTGTCAAATCGCCATGGTCGATGGCACAACCATGACGATTTTTCTATTGTAGATGAACATTTAAGTTTCTTACCTAGAAAATCAATCGAATGCGTAGGAAAACTAAAGTAAAGGGTGATTCTATTAACCATTGGACCATCCAATTTGATGCAGCGGTGCTGGGAAGATGCCACGTTGGAACTTTTTAGTGTTGGGCCAGTCATTTCCAAGTGATACATTCTTATGCTACTTCGGGTAACAGTGGAGCACCACCGCTATTTCATAATCAGTCACAATGACGACATTTTTAGCCTGGCTAATTTGGGGGCGAGCCCATATTTCATGGGGGGAGCACTACTTCAAATGTCCCACCCCAGTTTATAGGGGGAGGTAAAACTGTGTGCAAATACTAAAATGTCCCTACACTAATCTTACTACTAATTTAACTACATAACTAATAAAAAAACACCCAAAAAAAATCATTATCAACAAACACTCTTCTTCTCTCTACTTCATTTCTTCATCTCTAAAATCCAAAAAAAATAAACTTTAACAACTTCAAAATTCGGAACACTAATTTTACTACTAATCTTACTACAAAACTAATAAAAAACACTCAAACAAAAACCATCTTCTCTATATCATTAACAACAAACAATCTTCTTCTCTCTATTTCATTTCTTCATCTCTAAAATCCAAATTAAACTTTAACAACTTCAAAATTCGGATTTTGAAACTTGGTTTGTTGATTAACTTACAATACAAAGATGGTTGGTCAAACATAATCGAACGATACTCCATTGAGGAGCTTAATTCACTAAAAACACTATGATTTGTATGAAAAATGCTTAATTTTTTCAAGTTACAGAGAAAAAATCGTCAAGGTCGATGATTAAATCATGACGATTGTTCTTGACTGTAGAAAAAATCGTCATGCTTATGATGAAGATCTTGACGATTTATCATGTTTTTTTTCCAGAGAAAATCAAGAAAAAAAAAACAAAAAAATCGTCAAGCTTTTGAAGGTTTCCTTGACGATTTTCGGTTTTTGCAACGTTTATAAGCGTTGCAAAAAAAAATTATTTCAACCCAGATTTCTTATACCAATGGTTATTTCAACCCAGACTTCTATTTTTTTTGCAACGTTTATAAGCGTTGCGAAAAACGAAAATCGTCAAGGAAACCTTCAAAAGCTTGACGATTTTTTTGTTTTTTTTTCTTGATTTTCTCTGGAAAAAAACATGATAAATCGTCAAGATCTTCATCATAAGCATGACGATTTTTTCTACAGTCAAGAACAATCGTCATGATTTAATCATCGACCTTGACGATTTTGTCTCTGTAATTTGAAAAAATTGAGTATTTTTCATACAAATCATAGTGTTTTTAGTGAACTAAGCTCCTCATTGGAGCTTCATTCGATTATAGTGATTATTCGTCATGTTTAAGACAAAATCTTGACGATTATAGGTTAATTTGAAGTCTATATTTCATCGATTCAATGACTTTTTTGGGTTTTTTTAAATCTTAGATAGATTGGATATGTAGTAGTGATTAAATAGTTAGTAGGGATGAAGAACTATGGATTATGAATGTTTGTTTTGAATGTGAAGGATGATAGTGATTATTGATGACCGAAAATTGATGAAGATCATCATGATTTTTGATAATGGAGATAGAGTATTGATGAAGATGATGGTGATGAATTAATCATATCATTAATTTTTGTTAATCAAATTTAGTTAACATCTAATCATATCATTAATCTCTACTAATCAAGGGTTGTTTTGTATTTAAAAAAATATATTCCATATGGGATGACCTCTTTACTTCATTGTGACCCTATTTTGGATTCGCCTTCGCCCCCATGAAATATGGGCTCGCCCCCAAATTAGCCCGGATTTTTAGTGCTATGTTATCGGCTAGATTTTCTATCATATAAATACCAATGCTATGAACAGTTTTGAGAAGGATTTTCTGGGCGGCCGATTTTGACAGAGCTATTCATATTTTTGTGTTTTCTTTTCCCGACTTTGCTGAAAAAATTTTTGATCTCGCAGCAAATTTCACCCTTGGATTGGGAATCCAAGGGTTATAAACCTGTGGAAGAAGAGGTGTTTAAATGATTTTTTTCTATAACACACCCGTGATAAATCCAAGGGTTATAAACCCCCCCCCCCCTCCCAATCCAAGGGCTGTGGGGCTGCTAGATCACTTTTGATCTCGCACTGCGAGATCAAAATCGCGTTCGACTTTGCTATACTGATCGTGGAGAAAACCGTAAAAAATCCCGTGGGGATCTAACGGTCCTTGTTTTTTTAAATTTGGGTGTGTGGGCCCCACCAATTAGGATTAGCAGGGGGCCACCATTGTGTGTGAGACACGGGATTCTCTCCCCCGGGATGAATATCATTAGCGTTCTTTTCCATTCTTATTGTAAGCCACTGTTATTTTAAGCCACTGTTTCTAATAAAAGTGATTTCTTTTTCTTCCATTATGAGTAGCTAATTCTTTCACAACTAAAGCGACGGAGGACGCCATTATTTCATGTGTATGCGGTAATTATATTTTACAATTCTCTTAATTCAATTAATGACTATTTGCCGAAATATATGACTGTTTTAATGTATTATTATTTAATTTGATGGTTCATTCTTAGATTTATTTCTTTTGACCAGTGACGGAGGCACGGGGTAGCTCAGGTGTGCTGAAGCCCACCCCAAAATCTGCCAACTTAAAATTTGGCCCTTATAAAAGTCCAATTATTTTCTTGTAGCCCACCCCATATACGATAGTTCAGCCCCCTAGTCTACCGAGATAAAATCGTCTGTGACCAAGTCCCCTGTCCCTCCCTGTACCACTCACATGGGGAGGGGGTGAAACCAAATAGCTTGGTTTTGGGTGGGGGTGGGAGAAAATAAATGGGCTACGTGGCAATGCAGGGGGGTGGAGACAGGGGGAGACACGGGAGAGGGGACAGAGGATTTTTTCCGTAGTCTACCCTGAACAAAAATTCTAAGCATACAGTTAGTCTCTTACACCCTCTTCTTTCTTCCTAACTTAATAATTCAGTCATATAGCATTTTTTTCCTCATTTCTTCACCCCATATAACATTTTTTTTCTCCTTTGTTCTTTCGTTTGGTTCATTTTCTAGGTCTATCGGTCTGTAAAATTGGGATTAAAGTTAGCTCTGTAACCTGTGTTGCAGGTTCATAATCATTATAGAATATATAAAAATTGTATTCTAGATTAGAACCTAGATTATCTGTGTTTAACTTTACGTACCATTATATTTTGTTAGTTTAATATCGATTTTTTATCTAATGGCAAGAAAACGTCTAAAATTTTCGGGCGGCCTACGGCCGCCAAATTTTACATTCATGCAACCACTTTGTAAAAGAAAAAAAATAGCCCCCCCCCAAACATAAAATCCTGGTTCCGTCGCTGCTTTTGACGTGTCATGTTTGTGATTTACGATATATCTTTGAGAGTCTGACTATTATGGCAAAGAAAATAGAGTCAATAATTATAAATGTTAGAATTATTATGATTGCTATATTTTGAAAAACCTTGAACATTATTAGTGGTGGAATCTCTGGCCTTGGTTGCCGTTAAAATCATTCTCAAACCTTTATTTATATTATAAACGTGTAATGCACGGGCTGTAATCTAAGGAATATCTAGGGTTTTAGGTTTATTTTACTTAGATGCCCTTGTGTCTAGCCTATATAAATAGAGGTTGTATTCTCTCATTTCCATACACATTGAATAAGAATTGTTCTTATATATCTACTCTTGCTTTATTCTTTCTATGTTATTAGGCACTGCTCACCAACTGAGCCGGTAATTAAAAAAAAATCTGTAAAATTTAATTTAGTTAATCCGAATTACATTTATATTATTGTGTTTATATTAGTTTAATTATTCGTTCTCAGTTTTATAGAAGAAATCTAAAAATAGCGTCGTTGTTTACCTATTTTTTTAGGTTCTTTATTTTCTTTATTTTGTTTGATATCAATGAGTTTGCAAAACGAGATTTTTTTTTTTGAAAGAAGAGTCGGTATTGTATTAATTATTTATTAGAGAAAGAACCCTAAAGAAAAGGTAAACAACGACGCTGTTTTTAGATTTCTTTTCTATAAAACTGAGAACAAATAATTAAACTAAAATAAACACAGTAATATAAATTTAATTCGGATTAAATAAATTAAAGATTTTTTTTTCAATTACCGGCTCAGTTGGTGAGCAATGCCTGATAACGTAGAAAGAATAAAGAAAGAGTAGAGAGATAAGAAGAATTCTTATTCAATGTGTATGGAAAAGGGAGAATACAACTTCTATTATAGGCTAGACACAAGGGCATCTAAGTAAAATAAACGTAAAGCCCTAGATATTCCCTAGATTACAGCCGATGCATTACACGTTTATAACATAAATAAAGGTTTGATAACGATTTCAAAGGCAACCAAGGCTAGGGATTCCACCATTAATCATGTTCAAGGGTTTTCAAAATATAACAATCATAATAATTCTAACATTTATAACTTTTGACTCAATTTTCTTTGCCAAAATAGTCAGACTCTCAAAGATATATCGTAAATCACAAGCATGGCACATCAAAAGATTTAAATCTAAGCATGAATCATCAAATAGTCATTATTAATAGAATTAAGAGAACTGAAATAAAATTACCGCATAAACTTGAAATATTGGTTTCCTCTGTCGCCTTAGTCAGCTATTCAAAATGGAAGAAGAAGACATCATTTTCATTAGAAACAATGGCTTACAATAAGAACGGAAAAGAAAAAACAAAAATATGAATAGCCCTATCAAAATCGGCTGCCCAAAAGATCCTTCTCAAACAGTTCATAGCATAGGTATTTATATGATAGAAAACCTAAGATTTTACCTTCTCATTTTTCTTATGCGACCCACGTAACATGCTCAAGTCCAAAGAAGAGAAAGCTCCACGTCCACACCAACCAACCGAAT
>JAJJMA010192251.1:71047-82995 GCA_023529015.1 Papaver nudicaule | reverse complement strand
TATTCCAGTCCGAGTTCATTACCTTCATTTCCTTTACCTTTGCCATCTTCTTTCACCCCCCTCCTGCACCATTTTTCTCACCTCTAGAATCACCTCCAACATTCCCCTCGACATTATCTTCAACACTCTCTTCGACATATCCCTCGGCACTCTTCTCAACATATTCAGAGTCATCCTCAGAATCGTATCCTTGATCATTCTAGAAGTCATCATCAATATCCGAGTCATCATCTTCAGACTCATCTTTTTTACGACCTTGGGACCAAGGCGCCTATTGATATATCTAAGAAATTCTTCATGGGGAAGCAGTTTTTCGTCACCTTCAAGCTTGAGATCAAAGTGATCTGCACCCAAAACTCCATAATCAGCAGGTTCAACTCGGATATGTCTAAAGAGGCTTCGATCATGTTTTCGGCATGCCTTGTTTGTCAAAAGAACTCTGTTAATCTCCAATTTTTTAAGCAAACCCACCGCAGCATCACCCATACGGAGTTGAGGCTGAACCAGTGAAAGTGCGTTAATGGTGTTCCCTAAAGTCTCTTCAACTGAGAGACGACGATCACGTTCAACAACTAAATCTTGGGCATTCTTTCGCGCTTCCTCCTGAAATCTCTCTTTGAGCTTCGATTCCTTAAACAGTTGAGAAGAAGCAGTATCCCTATCCAACTCGGCTTGTGCCAGCTTATAGTTTACATTCAATATCTGCGACGGAAGAAAGGGAAATTAGATCGAATTTATGAGAAACACAAAAATATTACAAAGGAGAAAAATTAAGCTAGTATCCTAATTTCTTTTACCACCACATAATCAGTAACTTCATCTTCATTGGAAAAGCGGGGCTTGGAAATTTTCTTCCTAATGTCCACCTCAGGATTCCACTCTAACCGAGCCAGCTCAAGTCGGTACTCATTTACAATCCTAGAGAACTGCTCATTCGAAGAATTAGCCTGGGCAAGATTCCGGTTAGCTTCATTATACCCCATTTTCAAACCCTCGTTCAACTCCATTGTTTCCTTATTCGGCTTCTTATGTGCAAACTTTTAAATTCCTAATCTCGTCATCCAACTTTTCAGTTACAACTCGGCATGAGGTGTGAACAACCTGGTCTTTACGAACGATATCTCGTTCTTTGGTCAAACGGTATATATCGAGTTGATATTGGTGCATATCCTGTGTTAACCGACGATTCTTCTCTTTTTCGGAGATCCTTTTCTACGTCTGATCTTCGCTTTCGATGATAGTCTTGATTATCCCGAGCATCAGTGCGTTCTTTCACCAGCTCCTTAATCTCATCTCGATACTTTTTGTCCGCTTCTTAGGCCACATTGGTGTGTTGGCGACTCGCTTGAAAATAGGTATCAAGGGCTAAGTTAGCTCGATGAAGATTTTCCTTCACTTTATTCAATTTCCCTTTTTTACATCGATAAAAACAGTTTAGGGCCCAATGGGGGAGGCTACAAAAAGAAAGTAAATAAGAACATACATGTCAGCTTAGCATGCTCAATCGAGATCTTGTGCTTTTCGGCAGCTAGCTCCTCTTGCATCCTGAGGAAATTTCGTTCATAATAGGTAACGTCCTCATGCCTTTTATGCACATAATTTAACAAGCACTTCTTGTGAGAAGAATCCTGAAAGAGAAAACCAAGTCAGGAGAAGTAACACCTCGGAGAAGCAATATCGAAATACATATAAACTTACCATCTGAAGGAATGACAAATGCTGTTCCGGAGTCAGAAGTGGATTCCGAGGGTCATACGTATCCTTCAGACAGTCCCCAATAAACATATCAACCATTTTTTTTTTTTGCAAGAGTTGGATCGAAAGGAAACTTCGCAGGATCATCCGCATGAGCATCAAAATGAGCAGCTAACTCTTTGGCACACTCGCAGAGATCATATTTCTCTCGAAGAAGCTTCTTGAAGATCTTCGCGGTATATTGTTCTTCATTTCCATCCACAAACGAAGAAGCTCCGGGAAACTTAGCGGCACCAGGATGAGTAAAAAGGGGAGGAGATGTCTTTCAGGAGATGTCTTCGAAATCAGAAGGCACAACAGCCTTTTTCTTCTGACGCACAAGAAGAGAAAGTAGTGGAGTGGGTCTTCCCGAGGGAATATTGGTAGTCACTTCGGCAGAAACAATAGTGGTAACAGCAGCAGCAGCAGAGGCAGGACCACAACTAGCAGAGGCAGAGGCAACTGCCTTCTTCGAGTCATCCACAATCTTGTCATCTTCATTAATATTCAGATCCTTTTCCTCGATACGAAACCCTTCATTAACCTTCACACTGACCTTCGGAACCTGAAAATCCCCTTTTGACTTTTTATCCAATTTAGCACCCTTCGATAAACCCTTTTTAACTCTCTCATCCCTCTTAGCTTTCGATGAATTATTCTTTTTCTCAGGATAATAAAACACCAAAGAACTGTCAACTTCATATAGTCCCTTAGTTTTGCTCACTTCGCTGTACAGAAAAAGACTCAGTTTCTCAGGAAACAAACAGAGGAAAGTAGTAATACTCTAAAAACACATTTTAGTCAGGTGATGTTTGTTACCTGAGCAACCGTCCCTTCTCTTGTGCGAGCTCGCTTCGAACCTCTCGGAGCATCAACGACACTCATCAGAAAACAGTACAAAAGAGGTCAAGGATGTTAGGGCATTGTCCGGTCAACTCACTAGCGTTGGTATATCAAGCTAGTTGTCAGTTTTAGGTGTCAAAACTCAATCTTGATTTAGCCTACTAGAGTTTAGATTTCGGAATTAAGATATAGACAAGTAGTAGAGACCTTGAAGACGAAGACCGTGAAGACAAAGAAGACATCAATGTTTCTTCATCGACAAAAGGTTAGTAGGAGTTATGACTATTATGGAAATTCTTCTATTCTACTTATTCTATCTTTCGAAACAGTCGACTACTTTAGTGAATATACTAATAGCGATTGAGATCGTGTTCTTGTTTACATGACCATGTGTTATGTTGGTATTTGTTCCCACGAATACTAAGGTTATAAGAATACACGAGATAATTCGATATCATTTATCCATAGCAATGGTTTGCTTGCAAATCACTTGTTGGATATGGGTGAATCTAAAGGAGTAATCTTGACCAAGAGTCCAGTGGATTATATATAGCTGAGGGCGTCTAACACGTCCAAGTATTAGCCCAGCCCAGAACTTCCAGCGGATCCAGTTAAACCCTAATTCTGAACAACGGCGGTTCACGAACTGGTTCGTGAACAGTGACTTGGATTTTCTCCTGAGTTCCAATGCATCAATGTGTACAAGTACATGTACGTGAACCACATATTCGATGTATCTGTCCGAAATTCAAAAGGACGGTTTGCGAATCGTCCAAGGTGAATATTCTCTGGGATTTTCACACGGGTTAAACTCTGACTCCTTTATCTCTTAGTTGGACTTGTTTATCACGAAATATCTTATGTGGTCCATCTAACGAATTTCAATGAGTCAATAAGATACAGATTATCGATGGTCTGTTGGATTTTTATCTTGAAGTGTTTTTAAGCTAACAAAACACTTGGCAGATAAATGATTAATGGGTTCCAATTGAGAAAAATCTTTGTTTACTCGGTTTGCAGTTAGGGTTTCCTAAACTTGTTGGACAAGTAACTCTTTGCTTTATTTCTAAGAAACCTATCTTATTGAGTGCTATAAATAGAGGGTTAAGGGACGAAAAATCGCAAGGATCAAGAATACGTGAGATTTCTCTGTGGAATTGATCGTAAAATCTTTTCACTTCGGTGAATGCTTGTTGTGGTATAGTCATCCTCTATTAGGTAGCAGTTCCTCTGTGGGAATTACCTAACGACTATGAAGACTTCTCTTGAGAGTGGGAAGCACAGGTAGGTGATTGAGACCTTAGTGGTTCAAATCGGAGTAACCTATAACCTTGGTAACCTGATCACGTTCTTATCTATTCTAAGGTCCTTCTCTTCTGATATAAGGCCATTCAAGAATTGATACGTTACACACAGGGTTGAAAGGAAGCAACGCACGGCTGCACTCGGTGTTGTAAGACCTATTTAGATCCAGTTGTATAAGTTTCTTAAGTGGTTCTTCATTTACAACTGAGGTAGAGACAAGTTGGGCATAGTTTACTCTGTTTACTTGTCAGCCCCCACTTGTAAGTAGATTTCCGTATGACCTGGAGTAACCCGAAGGAAGTCACTTTGTGTATGTCAAACTGATAGAGGGCAGTTCAAACATACAGTTGATAACTGAGGTTGCAAAGCCGGAATTATTGACACAAGCCTTTAACAGCGGTTAAAACAACTCCTAGGCTTGTAAAGGACGTCAGCTTGGGGAATCAAGTGCGTGACGATCTGTGGGGGATCTAGAGATGTAAGGAGTGCGACAATAGCCAATTCTCTTGGAGGGCTTGAGTTGGTCTCTGCTACATCCCAGACCGAAGTCTTATAGTAGGCTAGTGTTTGTAGACAGTTTGTATTGTGCGGTGTTCAGTCTGGACGAGGTCCCGAGGTTTTTCTACAAGTTGTAGTTTCTTCGTTAAAAAAATATCTGGTGTCTTGTGTGCTTTACTTTCCGCATTATATTCTCTGACTATATAATGAAAGCAAACACAAGAAGTACGTTATTAATAACCTGATCGTTGTACCCAATCCATCCATTGGATTTACCAAGACCTTGTCTTGTGTCGGACTGATCCTTTGAGATCCAAACTCAGGTTATACAGATTTGGACAAAGAAAGGAGATAGCAAAAAGCGAAAACACATAAAAGACATCAAAAGTCACCTGGGTAGCACCCTTCCTTTTCAGCAGCAACTTGCGAGACAGCTCCCTTTCTTCCTTAGAGAATTGCACAGAAAAGAGATCATGAGTTGGAAACTTATGACCATCTTCGAATTTGTCTTGACGCCAGAGTCACCCCGAATCCTTCCAGCCAAAAAGAATGGGCCCCACAAACAGCACATGCGCTGTATTCCAGTCTTCGTCGAAAGAGTAATCAGGAAAACCAGGCAGCACTTTTTCTACGTCATTTAACAGCTCAAATCGAACTCCCCAAGGAGCATCTTCGACATTCAGGGTCAGGCATGCTTGATAATGTTTGAAGAAATTAGCAGTATTAAAATTGTCTTTTGGCTTCGAGCCATCGATATATTCTTCTTATAAGCGACGAATCCGCTCATTGATCAACTGAATCGTACTGCAGGTCAGATCAAAGTAGTTTAAATCGGTAAAATCAGTGACTCGGTCGAACCCCTTGGAGCGATTCGCGAAAACCTCGGGGGAGGAAATCGGAAAAAATCAGTTTGCAAAATCGGATTGCAATTTAAAATTTATATAACCTATAGCTCCTATACTTGATCATATAACACTAATAATAGAAAAAAATACTATTAAAATCAAATAAGTTTAACATGGACACAATTAAAACTAAATCAGTTCAACTCAACATAAAGAAATTAGTTCAAAATACAAGTTCCAAGCTCAAACAAAATAAAACAACATAACTTAAACATGTAATCACTCCGAATCAAACTCAAGAAGAAAGGAGAAACGAAAAAAACCTAAAAATTTTAGTGAATCGAATTTTATAACCTACTTTGAAAAAATAACAAAAATGCCCCTAGGAAATCGACGACTCGTTTTTTTTTAAAATCAGCTAAAATCGGTAAAATCGGCATAGTAAATCGCCCAAAATCGGAATCGGTGATTTTTTGTGAATCATATCGGCCAAGTAGCGATTCGCGACTAATCGCGATTTAATCGGCCGATTTTACCGATTTAAACTACTTTGGGTCAGATGCATGATTCCATGACTTTCTGGCATCGAAGAAATGATGTCGAGGAATAATGGATTCGAAGCTTTATAAAAGGGTGGAACGAGTCCAGCGAGTAATTGATGGGTAGTCATCAGCAATCGATTCTCGCTGCACTCATACCTCTCGACAAGCGCAGGGGTTAACTGACTGTTAGAAGACCCAACATAAGAGAGACCAAATCCGGAGATGCTGAAACCAAGCATCTTAACCTGGTAAATCAGGGCATCTACAGAAGGAATATAAGTCATCTGAAGAAGCAGTTGCTAGAAGATGAAACGTTTGAACCTCGCCGGAGATAAAAATGCAGCGGCAGAAGCTTCAAAAAGATCCAAAAGGTATACGCAATCAAAATGAAAAAAAGACAGACCTTTACGAAACAGGAGATGAAATAAAGAAATGGGTACTCAAGGATTTTAGGGAGGAATCATGAATCAAGATTAAAGATTAGAGTTTTTTTGTAGAAAACAGCCGGAAGGAAGGAAGAAGGAATAAGAAGAATTTGAAAAGTTAAGAAAGAGAAATTTTAGTGGGAGAAAGAGAACTTATATAAGGAGAAGGAACCGGTGCTTCAATTAAGAAGGTCAAAAGTGGCGGTAATTTTGGGTATGTGTAGAACATTCATCATGGAAGTGTCACTTCAGGCAGATAAAGGGGTGTGTGTCAAAGAAATAAGCAGCGAAGAGAAGTTTCCTTCCCCAACATCTTCGACCCCTGGGAAAAGAGGCAAACTGTGGGGGCATAAAACCATCGAACCACGTGTCGTCATCTCAAGGAAGAAATAGGATAAGCTAAGAGAGAGTGCGAAGTAAGGAGTGTTTCAAAGACCCATCACTAGAAGTAACCCTTGAAGTGCAGGAGCCATCGAAGATACATCGTATAATGAAGACTCGAGTGGAATCGAAGAAACGGCTGCACCAGACAGAAAGGATCGAAGAGAGGAATCATTAACCTTAAGATCTATACTGCCTCGATACAAACCGACTTACTCGACAACTTCCGACACCCACGATTGAGTATTTTGTCTTATTAGCTGTATTCCACTTTGTGCCTCGCACTATATAAGGCAAGCTCGGGTTAACTTGTAAGGGTTGGAATTTTTGGTAAGTCTTGGGGCTTAGAAAAAGATTAGGTTAGTATGATTCGTGTAATCTCCTCTGGTCACTAAGCACAATTCCATTGTAGAATTAGTCACATAGAAAAGCTTTACATTTAAAAAAAATGTTCATTAATATTTCTTTCCATTGATAGTTTGTTTGACAACATCGAGTAATGCATAGTTAGATGATTCGATTAGTAATGTTACATGGAACCAAGCTATCTATCCTATTTACTTAGTACTTGATCTATTGGCTGTTAGGTATCGATTTCATGCAGATTTTTATAAAAGCAGGGGTACCGAAATACTACCAACTTTTCATTTGGGTTCGTGAGTCTTATGGTCAGATATGGACGATCTCAAAAATCAATATTCAAATCTGTATAACCTGAGTTTGGATCACAAGTGATCAGTCCGACGCAAGACAAGGTCTTAGTAAATCCGTTAGATGGATTGGGGACAACAATCAGGTTATAACAATAACGTACTTCTTGTGTTTTCTTTAATTATATAATCAAAGAATATAATGCGGAAAATAAAGCACACAAGACACCAGAGATTTTTTTAACGAGGAAACTACGACCTATAGAAAAACCTCGGGACCTCGTCCAGATTGAAAAGCGCACAGTACAAACTGTCTACAAACACTATCCTACTATCTGACTTTGGTCTGGGATGTAGCAGAGACCAACTCTAGCCCTCCAAGCGAATTGGCTACTGTCGCACTCCTTACGTCTCTAAATCCCCCACAGATCGTCACGCACTTGATTCCCCCAGCTGACGTCCTTTACATGCCTAGGAGTTGCTTTAACCGATGTTAAAGGCTTGTGTCATTAATTCCGGCTTTGCAACCTCAATTATCAACTGTTTGTTTGAACTCTCCTCTATCAATTTGACATACACAAAGTGACTTCCTTCGGATTGCTCCAGGTCATACGGAAATCTACTTACAAGATTGGGCTTACGCTCAAAACCTAGTAATCAATGCCAAACTTGTCTCTACCTCAATTGTAAAAAGAATCACTTAAGAAACTTATACAATTAGAGCTAACTGGGTCTTACAACACGTCGTGCAGCCTTGCGTTGTTTCCTTAAACCCTGTAGTTGCGTATAAGTTCTTGAATGGCCTTATAGCATAAGAGAAGGACCGTAGAATAGACAAGAAAGTAATAAGGCAACCAAGGTTACAGGTTAATCCGATAACAATCACAGAGGTACGTTATCTCCTACCTGTGCTTCCGAACTCTCAAGAGAAGTCTTTATAGTCGTTAGGTTTATCCCACAGAGGAACTGCTACCTAATAGAGGATGAGTATACCACAACAAGCTTTCACCTAAGTGAAAAGAGTTTACGTTCAATTCCACAGAGAAAATTTACGTATGCTTGATGCTTGCGGTTTTCATCCTGAAACCCTCTATTTATAGCACTCAATAAGATAGGTTGCTTAGGAATAAAGCAACAAGTTACTTGTTCCACAAGTTTAGCAAGTGCCCGTGTAAAACGAACCCATTACTTGACTTGCACACAAAGTAACCTAGATTTATCTCAATTGGAAATCTTTATCATTTATCTGCCAAGTGTTTTGTTAGCTCCAAAACACTTCGAGACTGATATCCAACACACCAGAGATAATCTTTATCTTATTGACACATTGAGAATCGTTAGATGGACCACAAAAGATATTTTCGTGATAACCAAGTCCAACTAAGAGATAAAGGAGTAAGAGTTTAACCCCGTGTGAAATTCCAGAGAATATTCACGTGGACTGTTCGGGAATCGTCCTTCAGAATTCTGGACAGATACATCGAATCTATGGTTCACGTACATGTACGTGTACAAATTGATGTTTTGGAACTCAGGAGTAAAATCCGGAGTCCTTGTTGACGAACCAGTTCGGGAACCGCCGTTGTTCAGAATTAGGGTTTAACTGGATCCGCTGGAAGTTCTGGGCTGGGCTAGTACTTAGACACGTTATACGCCCTCAGCTATAATCCACTGGACTCTTGCTCAAGAGTACTCCTTTAGATTCACCCATATCCTACAAGTGATTTGCAAGCAAACCATTGCTATGGAAAGATGGTATCGAATCTATCTCACGCATCTTGTAACCTTAGTATTCGTGGGACAAATACCAACATAACACATGGTTATGTAGACAAGAATACGATCTCAATCGCTATTAGTATCTCTGCTAAAGTAACCTACTATTTCGAAAGATAGAATAAGTAGACAAGAAGAATTTCCATAAAAGTCATAACTCCTACTAACCTTTTGTCGATGAAGAATAATTGATGTCTTCTTTGTCTTCACAGTCTTCGTCTTCAAGGTCTCTACTACTTTTTCTATATCCCAATTCCGAAATCTAAACTGTAGTAGGCTAATCAAGATTGTGTTTTGACACCTAAAACTGAAAACTAGCTTGACATACCAACGCTAGTGGTTTGACCGACAATGCCTTAACAGACACAATGGTTATAAAAGAGAACCTAAGCAGTGGTAAATAAATATTTGGGTTATTATAATTTTGACTTAACTTTTAAGGCGTGAGATCGAGTCTTGTTACCAACAACAATAATAACTAACCGATCAATAAATTCTTGATCGACAAAGAAATTGTTCATGCATTATAAAAGTTAGAAATTTTCAAAAAAAAAAACTATCACATGCATCACAAAAATCACAAACTATAAAAATAAAATTAAATTTGATATTTGTTTAATCGACAAATAACTATCTAATTTTAAAAATATAGTTGATGTCCATGTAATACTGGGTTACTCATGCCAGATGGATGACACTTTTTTTAATGGCTATTGTAATGCAGGTGCGTGTCACTTCAGATGACCAATGCCGTCAAAGACCTGAGGACATGGTTTTTCGGGATCGTACTGTAGCATTCTCAGGACCGGGCTTAGTTGGGGAAATGGCAGCAGCTTTTGCATCTTCTTCGATCTTTTTCAGTGATGACATCATCTAGTCTAGAAGACTAATAATCAAAGCTGCAAATTTGATGCTTGACTTCCCAAAGAAGTCAGAAAAATTATACAGCCAGTGGGATGACAGTTCAAGAAAGTTGTACAATTCTAGCAGTTTCCAGGATGAGTGCATGTGGGATGCTACGTGGTTGTACTTCGCTACAGAAGATTCAAGACTTCTCTGCAATTGAGGATTTTGAGTTGGGATTACAAGTTACCTGCCTGCGTACAGTTGTTGTTGACAAAGCCGAGGATGTTCTTGAACCCTGGCTACCCTTCAGAGGAACTTCTTCAAACGGAGCCCCTAAGTGTAGAGAGTAGAGATGAGAGAGAAGATGTAGAGAGTGATGTGGCAACACCGCAACCCTCAGATCTATACGGGGTGTACCATTGGATTATTTTGTGGGTTCCTCCTAATTTCTTCTAACAATTCTCTCTCTATCTCTCTCTTCTCTACTTCTCTACATCTCTACGTCTAGAGTTTTCGTTCTTCAAACCTACCATCAGAATACGGATAGGACGATGTGCTCCTGTCTTAAAGAGTATGGCATCTTTAATTTCTCTCGAGGTGAGCTTTCTATGACAATCTAAAATTATTAAGGTTTTAATTAATTTATTTTAATTTATTAGGGTTCTACTCACTGATTGAATAAGAGATGAATTGAAGTTGGAATTTGACAATCAATAAATTTTGATCGACAAAAAAATTGTTCATGCATTACAAAAGTTCTAAAAGTTCAAAATAACTCACATACAAAAAAATCATAAAATATAAGATAACTATCTAAATTTAATAGTTTTTTAATCGACAAATAACTATCTAATTTTAATAATATAGCTAATGTGAATGTAGTATGGTGGTAAAGTTATTGGGTAACGGTACCAGTGACCTGAGTTCGAAATTCGTTACCAGCAAAATCTTTACGGATCAAAAAAATAAAATAAAAAATAGTGAAAGCATATAAATACCAAGTCCTTTGTCTATAATACCATTATACCAATCTAACAAATCCATTTTTACCAAAGATGTTCTTTTTTCAACTTTACAACGACAAGCAAAACCAGTTGAAGATGTTATTTCTCATTTAAGGTAACTGTTGATGAGCGAGCCGCGAAAAATGAACTAGACGGTGTCAATCTAAGCAGAGACGCTATGCCTTGACAGTTAAGACATGGAAAGGAATTGGTTACTAGGATGTCCCAGTGAAAACCAAACTCGTTGTTACTAAATTCCTCTTTGTGTGTCTCAGTGAAAATCTATCTACCACCACCAATATAATCTCATTCCCTTCTGAATTTGGCAACCCAGTATGAAAGTCCATGCTAATATGTTGCCGATCCTGCTCTGGAATTGGTAATGGTTGCAGAAGACTAGCTGAAGTAGTGTTCATTCCTTTGTATTGTTGACAAACTTCACATTGCTGAACATAAGTGACTACTACTTTTTTTTCCGTGCCCACCAAATAGAAGTAGAATTTAGCTTTCTGGTAGCTAGCTTGTGACCCTGAAGCTAGTACCTTGTATCTAAGATCACCAGTACTCCCAATGTCGATCCCTTGTTTGTACCTGATAATTCCTTGTACATAAGTGTAGTTAGGCACCCCAGCTTCTTGCACCTGTAAATTAGGAATAAGTTTATGTGCCCAATCACCTTCCTTGTAACTTTCATGTATTTCTTCTAACCAGGTGGGTTGAGCTTCAGCTATGATTTGGCATGATAGAGCATTAGCCACTATATTGTCAGTAACCTTCTTATATTGTAGCTCATAGTCATAACCCAACGATTTAGCTAGCCATTTTTGTTGCAACATAGTTTGTATCCTTTGTTGCATGAAGTACATAATACTTTGGTGATCTATGTAAATGATGAATTTATTTCCCAAAAGATATGACCTCCATTTGGTGACTGTCATGACTATTGCTCTCAATTCCTTCTCATAAGTAGAAAAGGCTAAAAACTTTCTCCATGCTCTTACTAAAGAATGCAAGAACCTTCTTATTCTGCATTAACATAACACCCTGTTAGGGCATTGTCCGGTCAAACCCACTAGCGTTGGTATGTCAAGCTAGTTGT
>JAJJMA010192251.1:55307-66467 GCA_023529015.1 Papaver nudicaule | reverse complement strand
CAAGGTGTGATCTAACCCACTAAAGTGAAGTATCCCTATGAACGTGAGTAGACCCATTTGAATCGGTCAGACCCAGTCCAAGGCGGAGAGACCTAGTTGACCCGTTCAGGTGGAGTTGTACATTTCCTGAACAAGCTAAATTACTTACGAACAAGGCACGATAAGCACCTTCCACCTTAGCCTAATCCACTAGTCTACTGTAAGTGCAATTATAAACGAATAATGTCGTTTATTTGTTTATTATATGATATTTGTGCTGTGACGGAAGAGACTGTGCTCATCAACAAGTCTATCCCAGGCGGATGAGATTGAGCTCATTGATGAGCCTACATTAGACTGGCGAGGTTATGCTCGTCGACAAGTCTATTCCTAGTCAACCTAGACGGATGAGATTGATATCATCGTTAAGTCGATCCTGAGGGATGAGATTGAGCTCATCGACGAGCCTACATTAGACTGGCGAGGTTACACCCGTCGACAAGTCTATTCCTAGTCAACCTAGATGGATAAGATTAATATCATCGACAAGTCGATCCTGACGGATGAGATTGATCTCATCGAAAAGCCTACAACTGTTGGTGGATGAGATTGAGCTCGTCGACGAGCCTCGGATGAGATTGTGCTCATTAACAAGTATGCACCTGGATAGATGAATGTATACTCATCCACAAGCTCCATACGCACAAATGGGTGAGATTGAGCTCACCAACAAGTGTATATCGAGCAAACAAGCTAGTATTTGTCAACAAGCTCATATAGTGGACAAATTGATTGTTCATTGACAAGCCCGCTTCGAGGGATGAGTGTTCCCTATGACCAACTAGCCACTTAGTACCCGCTAGTGCACCCACCACATGCAAAACCGGTCATAAGATGACTAAGGGGCACGCCGTCCAATTATCACGTTCTCTAGCCACAAGCTCACAAAGGGGCACGCTAGGCAACCGTCTGATACACGAACTAGTCGCATGCTCATTAAAGGCCCCTCTAGTTAACTGGTTCAATTCTCTGTATAGGGTTCGCTTCAGTCTCGGCTTGACTAACAACAATATCCATACCTTCACGTATTCACACTGGACTTACGATAGGTGTCTAAAACACCTCTTTACGAATATTAATTGATTATGCTTTCTTTGTTATTTTTGTTGTATTAGTTGCATTTTAGTTTGCGTTTTGTAGCTATTTTGGAGTCATGTAGAATAAACGGACAAAAAAAATGTGTCACATTGGCAGAAAAGGGCAAAACAATCATTTTATGAGCAAGCACTATTGACAGTCATTTAGGCATTAAAGGGCAACTGTATTGATACGGGGCAAGCTGATACTTGAGCAAGAATGGACTTTGGTGTGATGGAGGCTACTGAGACGAGTTTAGTCCGTTGAGAGCTTTTTCTTCTTTGGACTTGGAGCATGCTACGTGGGTCGCATAAGAAAAATGAGAAGGGAAAATCTTAGCTAAGATTTGCACACACGTGAGGGTAGAGAGAATCAGTGTGATTGAGGCAAGAATATTCGGGTATAAAATCATTTTATTATGAGAAGTCAAAGTCTACATATTTGGGAGCTAATTGGAGCATCCAATTTGATACAGCGGTGCTGGGAAGATGCCACGCAGGAACTTTTTAGTGTTGGGCCAGTCATTTCCAAGTGATACATTATTATGTCACTTCGGGCAACACTGGAGCGCCACCGCTGTTTCTTAATCAGTCACGATGACGACATTTTTAGTGTTATGTTGATCCATGAGCTGGTCAATCAATTAGGCGTAATTTGTGGAGGCTGGCTAGGTTTTCTATCGTATAAATACCAATGCTATGAACAGTTTTGAGAAGGATTTTCTGTGCGGCCGATTTTGAAAAAGCTTCATATTTTTTTGTTTTCTTTTCCGTTCTTATTGTAAGCCACTGTTTCTAATGAAATCGATGTCTTCTTATTCTTCTATTATGAACAGCTAATTCTATCACGACTAAGGCGACGGAGGAAGCTATTATTCTACGTGTATGCAGTAATTTTATTTTACAATTTTCTCAATTCTCTATTAATGACTATTTGCATCGACTCTAATTGAAAATATAATTATCTTAATGTATTGTTAGTTTATTTGATGATTTATACTTAGATTAAAGTCTTTTGATGTGCCATGCTTGTGATTTACGATATAACTTTGAGAGTCTGACTATTTTGGCAAAGAAAATTGAGTCAATAATTATTAATGTTAGAATTATTATGATTGTTATATTTTGAAATCCTTAAACATGATTAATGGTGGAATCCCTAGCCTTGGTTGCCTTTCAAATCATTATCAAACATTTATTTATGTTATAAACGTGTAATGCATGAGCCGTAATCTTTTTACGTTTATTTTTCTTAGATGTCCATGTGTCTAGCCTATATACAGAGAGAGACTGTATTCTCCCTTTTCCATACACATTGAATAAGAATTCTTCTTATCTCTCTACTCTTTCTTTATTCTTTCTACGTTATCAGGCACTGCTCACCAACTGAGCCGGTAATTAAAAAAAACTGTAAAATTTAATTTAGTTAATCCGAATTACATTTATATTGTTGTTTTTAGATTTCTTTTCTATAAGAGAACGAATAATTAAACTAAAATAAACACGGTAATATAAGTTTAATTCGGATTGAATAAATTAAATTTTACAGATTTTTTTTTAATTACCAGCTCAGTTGGTGAGCAGTGCTTGATAATGTAGAAAGAATAAAGAAAGAGTAGAGAGATAAGAAGAATTCTTATTCAATTATGGAAAAGGGAGAATACAACCTCTATATATATATATATATATATATATAGGCTAGACACAAGGTTATTTAAGTAAAATAAACGTAAAGCCCTAGATATTCCCTAGATTACAGCCCGTGCATTACACGTTTATAACATAAATAAATGTTTGATAATAATTTTTAAAGATAACCAAGGCTAGGGATTCAACCATTAATCATGTTCAAGGGTTTTCAAAATATAACAATCATATAATAATTCTAACGTTAATAATTATTGACTCAATTTTTTTTGCCAAAATAGTTAGACTTTCAAAGATATATCGTAAATCACAAGCATGGCACATCAAAAGAATTAAATCTAAGTATGAACCATCAAATAAACTAATAACACATTTAGAAAATCATATTTTCAATTAGAATCGATGCAATAGTCATTATTAATAGAATTAAGAGAATTGTAAAATAAAATTACCGCATAAACATGAAATAATGGCTTCCTCCGTCGCCTTAGTCGTGAAAGAATTAGCTATTCATAATGGAAGAAGAAGACATCATTTTCATCAGAAACAATGGGTTACAATAAGAACGGAAAAGAAAGCACAAAAATATGAATAGCTCTATCAAAATCGGATGCCCAAAAGATCCTTCCTAAACTATTCATAGCATAGGTATTTATATGATAGAAAACCTAAAATTTTCCTTCTCATTTTTCTTATGCGACCCACGTAACATGCTCCAAGTCCAAAGAAGAGAAAGCTCCACGTCCACACCAATCAACTGAATGATCAACGAACCAAACTCGTCTCAGTAGCCTCTATCGCGCCAAATCCCATTCTTGCTCAAGTATCAGCTTTCCCCGTATCAATACGGTTTCCCTTTAACGCCTAGGTGATTGTCAATAGTGCTTGCTCATAAAATGACTTTTTTGCCCTTTTCTGCCAATTTGACACCTTTTTCATCATTTATTCTACATGACTCCAAGGTAGCTAGAAAACTCAAACAAAGCGTAAATTGCAACTAATATAACAAAAATAACAAAGAAAGTATAATCAATTAATACTCGTATAGAGGTGTTTTAGACACCTATCAACTTACAGTTGGAGAAGAATAATCTTTCAATAGTCCAGATAAGGTTCTCCTTGATAATCGTCGAGAATAGGTTATCCAAACAAACTAGTTGGTTAGATTTATCCTACTTGTTTCGCAAAACTAGCTGGTCAGCTCCAAGTCTTATCTCTCCGTGAGAATAACTAATCATGTGTTTAAATATATACTAGTCAATGATACAACTCAACAATCACCACCGCCTATAGACAACCCTGTCAAGAGAGGGCTATATCAGCACGACAACAACATGGTCCATGACCACATCTCCAGATATTTGAGTTCAACGATCAAATGCAATCAAATACGACTATTATTCCAAGTCAACTTGACCAGAACCAGTCATTGCCACAACAACATGGCACATACACGAAAGACAAGTCTGTCGCAGTGGGGATATTAGGGTTTTGGTTTGGCGGTCTACGGCAAAGGAAAAAAGAATTATAATACGGAAATGTGGTTATTATCAAGAAAGACGGTGGAATTCCTGATCTTTCTATGTTCAACGAAGAGATGACTATATCCCTGCAACTCCAGATAGCTTTATCCTCTGCACTAATTACGGATCAGGTGTAGATTAGGTGTAACTTCGCACCTCTAAATAGCCACCTCTTTATCACTTTCAATAGAACAATTCCATAACATCTCTCTCTCGATACCTTTCTTATAGAAGAAGCACCACCTTAAAAAAGCGAATAGAGAAGCTACATATAGCCAAAAACACCACACCAGCTGTGATTCAACCTCTATTGAATTACATCTGATCCATCTTCTTTTCCTATGTTTCCCTATCCCTTAAACCAACCCTGATCCTTTCACTGCAACTAAAACACTGCTGGAACGGTCAATGTGCTTGATCTTTTGCACCCACACATACACCTCACTCACACACACACACACACACAAACACACACACACACACACACACACACACACACACACGCACACGCACACGCACACATACACACACACTACAAATCTATCACTTTACCACTTTAACCTTTTATTATTTTGACCCTAAAACAGCACACCTTAATGTGGCCAGGCTAAACATCTTTTAGTTCAACTCTTTTTTTTATACGAAAAAAACAAGGCAAAGCCCTTAAGTTACAAAACTTCCAATACTGAAATTAGGCTCTTGCCACTTAACACGGGGGGGAACCTTGGACAAACTCTTGGAAGATAGAAAGCAACTAAACTTTGATATATGGGAATAACATGCGAACTAACAAAAGATCGAAATAACATTTATATTATCACCATGCATGTCTAACACTGTCACGGTAGTTGAGTGAAAATCTACCCTGAACCAACCACTTCTTCATATTGTTGATTCAGTAAATGGAGGATGTCTTAGTTTTCGGCTTGAAACTATGTTGCATTGAAGAGGACACGACATGGTTACATGGACTCGTCAAATCTTAAAAAGAAGGATTATGGGGATACGTTATATACGTATAGTACACACCATGAAAAATAGATTTTTGAACAATCTTTATAATAAGATGATGGTTCTTATTTTAAACTACTTAACTATTGATTAAATAAAATTACTAGTATTAAATAATGATCATGTGATTCACGAATGTTGATTTCATTAAAAAGATGGCATCACATTTTGTTTATTTTCATTTTCCAAACCAATATGAATTATTTATAGAGTGTCCCAAAGTGTCAGATAAGTGTCCATTGCCGAATTTTACGGGACACATGATATGACGTGTCCATCGCGCCAGACAAGCGTGTGTCATGTACGATCACGTGTCTTACACAGTTACAACAACTTTCTAGACGTGTCTGTGCAACATAGGCTTGAAATATCACGTTGGTTTGCATTTCTTTTGCCCACTCCATGGATAAGTTAGCTCCTTGTGCTGCTCTATTTTCCATTGAGTTGCCTTGACTGTTCTCTGGCTTCACTGCAGATCCCTGCAAAACCAAACCCAATTAGGCTCGTGATATGGTTCTTTTAAGCAAAGCCTGGTATGATACATATAGATTACTTGATTTCATTTGAGATATTCAACAATTTGATTACTTGGTATGATACAATTAGGTTTCTAGTGTCTTTTTCTTCCTTTGATTCATCCTTGATTTTCAACAATTTTCAGTTGAGATATTTCCAGCACCAAAATAGTTAGACATGAATTCTTCGTATATTTTCTCAAAAACAAAATCACCAAGATATGAACAAGATACCCCAAAAGTCCATACTTCGTATAATTATTTAATAATTCTAAACAAACTATGAACAAGATACCCCAAAAGTCCATACTTCATGAAATGAGAGTAATTAACCTATTTTAGGGAATGATGGTTCCACACACAAGTCTTGAGACCACCATAAAAGTGAGGTTTGTGAGGCCTGTTCCTATGGGACACAAAAAACACAAATTAAGAGTGTTTTTGCACACTATGGACCCAGCAAAGAGGCCAAACGACGTTGCAAATTTGCAACTTTGCAACATCAAACATTTTTAGTGTCGTCGACAGAATCTTTGTCGACAGATAGTTTTTCCATCGAGGTCGACAGATATTCTATTGACGACACTATTTTTGTCGGCACGATGTACAGCTGTGATTTCATGCTGCCTATATATACCCTCATTTGGTAGTTTTCAAAACTCACACCCACACAACATTTGTAGTAGTATTCTCAGATCCACACAATTGCGCACTCCGCTATCTATCTGTTTGCTAATTTTCATATGGCTCGAGGTAAAGCAACGAACAAGGGTAAACAACCGGCTACTCAATCATCACAATATGAACCTGAAGTGTACGACGATGATACACAAGAAATGGGTAATGCTGGGACTGGTAGAGGAAGCCGCGGGCAATCGTTTACCGCAAGTGAAGATATGATAATTTGTTCCAACTATGTACGATTCACTGAGAATCCCATTTCCGGTGCTCATCAGGACAAAGTAACCCTTTGGGGGAGCATCTTTGATTAGTTCGAACAAGAGACGATGAATGTAACCTGCCGTACCGAAGTTTTGTTATGCAACCACTTTGTCACGATCAATGCACATGTCCAACTGTTTGTGGCTGCGATCGTGCAAGCTGAACAAAGGAGGCAAAGTGGGGAGGGTTACACGGACGTCGAACGAAGGTGTCGGAAGGCTTGGAAGCGAGAGCATGGTAAACCATTTGCCTATGAGGAGTGTTACCATATTTTGAAAGTATTGCCAAACTACGACCCAAAGATGCTGCTCCAGATGAAGTCGGTACCTAGAGCTTCACCGTACAATCAAGGTTCCCCACACTCCCCACACTCCCCACACTCCCAGGCGTCTCCATCCTCGCCCTTTTCATCCCCATTTTCCTCACAAATGGGGTCACCAGCTGCTGAAGGCAGTGGAGGAGGAATCACTACTGATAAGGCGTCCGCAAATGCCCTTAAGTTTCAGATGTTGTGTGGGAGGAACCAAGCGAAGAAGCTATGACAAGCTAAGGCTGATGTCGCTGTTGAGGGGAAAGGCTTCAACATGGATGCTTATACTGCCCACTTAAAGGAAACTTCCAAGCTCCGATCGGCAGAACACAAGGTCCTCAATGGTGAGCTTAAAAAAGTCGCCTCTCTCAAGAGAAGTATGTGAGCAATCATGACAAGCACAAGATCATGAATTCCAATACCACTAACATGAACGATGAACAACTTTATATTTGGAAGATGGATTTTGACCGCATCAAACGCCAGATGGAGGCAGAACGGTTGGCTGCACTACAGGCAAGTGTACAAGAACCACCTAATATCCCATCAGTCAATGATGATGCATCTGACCTATAAGCGGAGGAGGAAAGTCCTTGGGCAGACGAGTAACATGTTCATCATCATCGTTCAAAAGGAGTGGGGGGTAGCATCATCATCATCATCAAGGGTAGCAGTGTGTGTAGTATCATCATCATCATCAAGGGCAGCAGCAGTGTGTAGTATCATCATTATCATCATCATCAAGGGTAGCAGTGTGTGTGTAGTATCATCATCATCATCATCATCATCAAGGGCAGCAGTGTGTAGTATCATCATCCTTATCATCAAGGGCAGCAGTGTGTAGTATCATCATCATCATCATCATCAAGGGTAGCAGTTTGTTAATTTTCATCACCAATGGCAATTGCATTATCATCAGCGGATGATCTTTTGCAAAAGGGCATGGCACACCATTTTTTACTAATTATATCGGATAGTTTTTTTTTCTTTCTTTTGCAAAAGGGCTTGGCAAACCCTTTTTACTAATTATATCGGAACGGCTTTATCTTTTGTAAAGGCCATGGAAGGCCATGACACACCCTTTATTGTAATTTCGATCTTTAATTTTAATGAAAAACTATAGTTATATAAAATTTTAATCTTCATTAACGGAAAAAAAAAAAACTTAGCTTACATAAACAAAAGAAAACCCAGCTTACACAGAAGAAAAAAAAAACGTTTACAAAAACGAAAAAAAAAACACAACTTAATCATCATACTCTTCATCCTCTTCATCTCCACCAGCAAAGGCAGCAGCGTTTTCCCAACGAGGTGCACGACCTTCCTCTTCATCTTCAGCTCCACCATGTCCACCATGTCCAACAGCTCTTCGTCCTTCTTCTGCCCAAAGATGAGCACAAAGATCACTCCTTAACCTCTCGTACAAATTTGGATTCCGAATGTGATTAGTCATACGCGCATAGTCCCTTGCAGGCACACCCCTTTGTGGTACATCATCCTCCCTCAAATCCTCGTCTGGATAGTTGTCCAGTATGAATTACGACGAGTTTCGAAGATTACCATGTTATGCAGAATTATGCAACTGAGCATAGTCTTATGCATTTCACGGGGACTCATACCACGAAAAGGACCACAAACGATAGCAAATTTCTTCTTCAGAATTCCAAAAGCACGCTCAACATCTTTCCTGAAGGCCATCTGCATTTTGTTGAAATGCCTCATTGCCTTACCCGTATTCCCTGGAGGAACTCCCCTGAACGCTTGAACCAGAGTTGACCACTTAGGATAGATTCCATCATCAAGATAATACCCATGAGTGTATTGGTGTCCATTGATATTGAAATTCACAGGGGGGGCTTGGCCCTTCTTAAGTTCTTCGAAAAGAGGCGATTTGTGCAAAACATTGATGTCATTTTGCGAACCAGGAAGACCAAAAAAAGCATGCCATATCCAACAATCTTCAGTAGCCGCAACTTCTAAAATGACAATTGGCTTAGCGTAATGACCCTTGTATTGACCATCCCACCTAGTTGGACACCCTTGCCACACCCAGTGCATGCAGTCGAGACTACCAAGCATTCCAGGGAAACCCCTTGCCGTAATCACTTTCAATCTCTCTCGAATATCTTTCCGGTTAGGCTTGCGCAAATAGGTTGGACTGAAATGATCAATCATAATTTCGCAAAACAATGACAGATACTGGAACGAAGTTGTTTTGCCCATTCGGATGTATTCATCAAGGGAATCTGCAGGACAACCGTAACCAAGAATCCTCAAGGTCGTCGTAACCTTCTGTTCCGGACTGTGACCTCTAATATTACGTCAATCAAACTGATAATCAAATCGAGGTTCAACTCTTACAAGCTCCGCAATAATAAATTTCGTCAAGTGCCGGGGCATGCGGAAGCGACGCTGAAAATCTTGGTTGGAATACACACAATCTTCATTAACATAATCATACATCAGTTTCTCGTGGTAGAATTCCCGATCATGGTAAGTGTATCGTCTACACTGTACTGCTTTTGGCTCAGGTTCCATTGGTATTGCGCCGGTATAGACCTGCAACATAGTGTCGAACTGCGCCCTTTCTTCATCAGAGTCGGAATCAATTTCCTGCAGCATTTGAACAATTCTTTTTTGATAGGAATCAAAATCGAACATTCTTCTTGCACCTCTTCATCAGAAGAATCAGATGAATCATGTTCATACTCCATTGATTAACAAGAAAAATGAAAGAAATTCAAAAGTTGTTTGTTGCAGTAGAGTATTAATTGTGTTTGATGTGAGAAATGTGACGAAGAATATGAAGAAAAAGACGTTTGAGGGTGCATTAAATAGGCACAACGAATTGGATCGTTCGATGGGAAAGAGATCTCGATGATGGAAAAACCATCATCGACAGATTTTCTATCGATTACCACTGTCCCATTTCCAGTTTACTAGTCCACCTAGGATTGCAAAGGGAAGGATTTGGGTGGCTCCATAGGAACGGGCCTGAGGGCGAATCCAATTTGAGTAGGGTCTACTTCGAAATCAAAGAGTTTAGGAAAAGGGGGAAGTACTTCGAGAGTAGGAACCAAAAACACTCAATCTCACCCAGACACTCCTTCATATGAAGTTCACGGTAAACGCCATAAAACTGATACAAACCTCACTGATGAGAAGATAAAACGAAAATGTGTTGTTTGGGGGTTGGCGGCAAATTTTCTGCCGTTAAGGCTAATATACCCAAATTGTTATATTTATTTTATTTTTCTGACATTTTGATGGAATTTACTTAATTGCCATAGCCTTTTTTTTTTTTTTAAAAAAAAAAAAAAAGAGATATCAACTTTTATTAATCATCATCAACTGAAAGAAGCTTACATGAATTGGATTTGAGCCTGGCAACAAGCTGGGCTCCAATCCCTTTTTGAAGTACAACCCCAATCCTATGAAAAAGAAAATCACCCACTATAACATTGGCGTCATGGCTAGCCATATAATTGCGTAACCTCTTCAGAAACTCCACGGTATCACTACCCAACTCCCCCAAAGTGGTGAAAGCCAACACACCGAGACCAAAGCCCTGAGCAGTACATTTCTCTAAATATTTTTTATTATTATTTTTTTATTTTTTATTATTATTTTTTTTTTGGTAAACATCATAGTGGATTTTACCCACCACCACTCTACTACTTAGTCAAAATGAATGAATTTGGCACTAGAGGTGCTTATTCCACGGTACATATTTAGAATTATTGTTTATTACTGTGGAACCAACCTCATTGTTGACACAAAACAAATTGAAATTATCCATGTTCTTTTTCGCATATGGGTCAAGCAATTCAATAATAAGCAAGACGGAATTCAAAGATTCAAGAAATACAACAATGAGCAATTAAAACATCAATTACCCTGAATGAGAACATTGTGCTGCCTAGAGAGACCTCTAGCTATAACTTGAATGGTTCTTCTGGTTTCCTAGAGCTCAAGGACCTGTTTCCAAGCTGATCTGCTAGTAATATCATCCCACCAAGCACTGACATGTTTCCTGTCCTTGACATGCTCCAAGTCCAAAGAAGAGAAAGCTCCACGTCCACACCAACCAACCGAAT
>JAJJMA010192251.1:2795-50307 GCA_023529015.1 Papaver nudicaule | reverse complement strand
TGTCATAAAATGGACGGTGGGAGATTGGCTACCTTTTTGTGAGTCGTTTAAGATTATAACACGTTCAACATAAGACTGTGTCTTGTTTTCTCCGTAAATATCTGCTGCCCAAGAAGAAAACTCTTGCGAGTATTACACAAAGGTGCTATTTCCACCATTAATGGTTGTCCTTTAAGAGCCCGAGAGGTAAAGAGAGAAAGCCGGACTGTAATTATTTATTTCTACTTTTAATTGATTTCTAGCAATCATTTATAATATGATTATTGGGTGGGATCAAATCGTAATGGTTATTAGGAAATTTTGATTTTGATCAGAAGAAATGAAGATTCGACAAGGAAAACAGATCCCTTTGAAGAATTTTATCAATTGTGGGGAATCTATTTCATTCCTAAGTAACAACAAACCGATTGAAACTCTCACACAAAAACACATATATCAGTAATGGGTTAGAGAGAGAGAGAGAGTATTGTATTCCCCGGAAACTTCTCCTTCATGATCAGTAACATTAAACTCAGTTCCAGTTCCTGCTACAGTTGGTGGTGATTAATTTTTAGGTTTGGCATTTGATTTGTGATTTTTTGAGTTTGAGTCGTTAGTGGATCTAATTTGTTATCAAACTGATTGTTGATTAGTTAGGAAATGAGCTAACACCACTTTGGAACACCACCGTCGCCGATAGTCTTAGAAGGCGGCGGTGAACTTGACATCTCTCACCGTTCAAAGGTTTTGGATCTAAAACAATCTGATATTGACACGTAACCAAAGGGTTAGATTAGTACTTTCAGCGAAATGGTGAGATATCATTTGCCGATAATTTGACTGGTCAATCACGATAAATTGACTTTGGGACGGAAACTGTTATGTTGGGGCGGATTACCGAACTTCTGAATATTGGGGCACATCCCCAACTCAGTGGTCGATTTTGGGGCACATTCCCAATTTTCCCAATTTGATTTGATTCTCTAAACACCTCTCCTTCCCTGCAATTCGATTCATACACACACATGTAACAAAATCGAGCCACCATTGTGTCTTAATCTATGGCAACAGTATCCTTAAACAATGGCACGAACATCTGCTCCCGGATTGGTTTAAGAAAAGAAGAGATGAGAAGAAGAAAATTTGCGTCATAGCTCTAAAAAAAAAATAGGGCAAGCAAATAGTACCTTTTTTCTATAGAAGTGTTTCAAAACACATGCATCCATAATAATCACCTGCAATACCACAAACAAATCAATAGGAATCAGAAAATAACCAAGGTTTATGCTCAGAGAAGAAAAAACTTTGTGGCAGAGATGCGGCAAAAGAGAGGAGAGCAAAATAAGATTAGGTTTCTCCATAATACCCTCAGTTTTGACGGGCCTAATTCGCTCGCCCGTGAAATTCTTCCAGCCCAGAACTTTGAAATGTTCTGATTGGCTGAGAAATCTATGGTGGGGCCTCGAGCTCTAATATTCGAGCTTTGTTCAACTTTCAACGTGGATGAGTTATTTGGTACTCCTATTATTGTTTTAATAAGAGTGATTAACCTATTTTAGGGAATGATGGTTCCACACACAAGTCTTGGGACCGCCGTAAAAGTGAGGTTTGTGAGAGCGAATCCAATTTGAGTAGGGTCTACTTCGAAATCAAAGAGTTTAGGAAAAGGGGGGATTACTCTGCGAGTAGGAACCAAAACACTCAATCTCACCCAAACACTCCTTCATTTGAAGTTCACAATAAACGCCATAAAGTGTGTCGTTTGGGTGTTGGCGGCAAACCTTTTGCCGTTAAGGGTTTTCTAAACCTCATATTATTTATTTATATTTATTTTATTTTCTGGCATTTGTGATGGAATCTACTTAATTTCCATCAGTGGCGAATCCAGGATTCTAAGGGAGGGGGAGCAAAAACAAAAATTAAAAAAAAAAACGCAACCACAACAACAATAACAGTCAGTCACACTAGCTTAGGACACAATCTCACAACCACAACCACAATAACAGCAACACTAGACAGCGAAATAAAGCTCAGTCAACGAGACAAGCCTAACCAACCCATAGTTCATAGAATTTATGGCAAAGTTGGAGCCATCTCAGCAGAACTTGCAAAATGTAGTTTGCTTATTTTCTTCATGCAGTCATATTCAGGCCCGGTCCTGAGGCCGTGTGAACCGTACGGCGTACAGGGCCCAACTTGTCTAACATTTTTCTCCCACTAAAAATAGGCCTTTTCTCAACCACAATGTGAGGCCTTCTATTATCAATAAATGCACCTTCCAAAGCCCAGATGCTATTAGCCAATCTATTTTAAGGGTGCTTTGAGCCACCCGAAAATTCTGCCTCCCCTCCTTTGGTACCTCCCCTTAGTTGTTTTGGTACTCCCCTTAGTTTTTTAACTTTTTTAAATACCAAACTACCCTCATATGATTAGTCCTAATTATTAGATTATAGTTAATAATAAAATTAGAGTTAAGTATATATTAGGTGTTTAGATTAATTTTGGAGAGAGAAAAATCAGATTTTTGGGTTTGATTTTTGGGTTGAGAGAGAAGAAAAAGAGGGGGGGGGGAAAAAACTTAGGTTTTTTTTGTGTGATTCAAATTTGTGATGAACCCAATGCTTCAAATACACATGTATACTTCAAAATCATGTTTAATCACCTTTCTATGGCCGAAATCGAGCTAAAGGTGAGACTTTTATGTCGCACCAGAGGAACATTCGGCCCCTATTATGAGAGCCGAATGTTCCAGAGGAAGAACACTTCGGCTCACAAATAAAGACTATCATAGACCATTCCAGGAATGGTGGAGACTGAAGAAGAAAGGAAAGCAAATGTACATTCGGCCCTAGAAAAAAAAATAATTTAGGGGCCGAAATGCTCTTCGTGTTCGTGAACACTGGAGCATTCGGCCCCTATTCTGGGTTATTTTAGGGGCCGAATATGGCTCTGAAAGTGCGTTTTTTCGACGAAATCTCTCGATTCATCCATGGAAACAACATAATAATTCAATCACACACCATAATACTCAAATATGATGAAATGAGTTTGTGAAATTACCTTCGAATTGCGACCATTTCTTCTTTTTCACGCTCGATTCGATTTTGACGTTGAACTTGGGCAAGAGTGGGTTCTTCCGTATCCGGTGGAGATTGTGGTTGTTTGGATCGATTTTCAGCCTTTGTTTTTGACCTCGTCATGTTATATAGAACGCACGCGATTAATTTTTCCTAAATTGACGAGTTTCGATGATTTCGCGACGAATTTCGTTGTTTTGGTTTTAGAGAAGAAGAAGAAGAAGAGATAGGATTAATGTTGATGGTGAAGGAAGTTTTTTTTTTGTTTTAGGGATAGGATTAAGAATATATATGTTAATTAGTTAAAGGGTATACTAGTAATTTCTAGTGCTAATTGAGGGATAACTTAGACATTTCATAGAAAGGGTATTAGCGTAATTCCGTGGGCGGGAGGGGACGCAGATTTTCCGGGTGGCTCAAAGCACGTTACGGAAAGAATTAAAAATCTTTATACTGTGATAGCTTATCAAGACTCCATCCCCGATTCTCTTGTACAAACCATTAGAGTTATAAGCCAGTTTGTGTTCTGCAGATTATATACCATATAATCCACTTTGAAAATTCATCCCATTATTATCTTTTGTTTCTTTTCTTTTATTATGCATAGTGTGTATATACTTGTCAACTTAGGTAAAAAAACACAATATTTATTGTGCTAAAATCTAAAAAAAAATCTTGTCTATAACTCTTGGGGGGGAAAAATTCAACCGCAGAAAAGGCCCCATGATCTAGTTGGCACAGGCCCTTTAAAACGCAGGATCGGCTCTGGTCATATTCACTAACATTTCTAGACTTCTAGTTCATCAATAAGCGTAGCAACTACAACTACCTATAGCATTATAATGAACCAAAGTTGTATTACACATAACCAAACAGCAATAAAAAATAATACCATAATTATCAATTGATCAAAATTATTAAACTAAATTGAGAAAAGAAGGTAGCACCTGTAGAAAGTAGAAACAAGACTCTAAAAATCTAACGATCTGCAACAAAACAGATGGAGAAATATTTTGAACTATTTTTTTTTTTTAAGTAAAAGAGATGTCGCACTCAACAACTCTCGATACAATAGGAAGAAGAAGATAGTAGAGTAGAATACGATAGGCTACTGTAACCTGGGCCCTTGGGCTAGAGAGTTTTCGAATTTGGGCTTTAAAGGGCGCAAATAAGTTTGCATATTTTTTCTGGGCTTATAACATGTAGTAACTTGTATAGTTTTTATGAAGCAAAGGGTCGCAACTGCACACCCTTGCTTCTAACTAGATTCGCCCCTGATTTCCATAGTGGGTATTTTTTTTTTTTTTAATTTTTTTTTGGTAAACATCATAGTGGATTTTTACCCACCACTACTCTACTCCTTAGTTAAAATGAATGAATATGGCACTCCTTGAGAGAGACGACTTTAGAGGTGCTTTTTCCATGGTAGTACATATTTAGAATCATTGTTGACACAAAACAAATTTTAATTATCCATGAAATAAGCAAGACGGAATCCAAAGCTTCAAGAAATACAACAATAAGCAATTAAAACATCAATTACCCTAAATGAGAACACTGTGCTGCCTAGAGAGGCCTCTGGCTATTTAACTTGAGTGATTCTTCTGGTTTCCTAGAGCTCGAGGACCTTTTTCCAAGCTGATCTACTAGTAATATCATCCCACCAAGCACTGACATGTTTCCTGTCCTTGATCATGTAAGCCTTACCAATATCATTCACCAAGTAGTGTGTGAAAGGCAGATGAGTAAGATCAGCAAGACTGTAAAAATCTCCAGCCAAATACTTGCTCTTTGAGAGCCTGTCTTCATATATGTCTAAAACCTTACCAAGCTTCTCTTCACTCTCTTCCATTAGCTTCTCATCAATAGGCAAACCCATCTTTGGATGAAACAAGAGATGCAATACCAAGTTGTATATGTGTGGATGATAATTCTGGCTCTCAACTTCTACCCATTGTTCTACCACACCCCTCTCCTCTATGGTCTTCCCTAGCAGATCTGGTCCTTGTTCCTTGTACTTCTCGGCGTAGTACCTTATGATCGCCCTTGATTCTGAACAAAATATAACAAGAATTGAAAAGTTCAGCATCTTAAATTGAGTACATTTATCAGTTCTATGAATAATATGCATTTATACATTACCATATAGTATGAAGTCACCATCTTGAATTGCTGGGACAACTCCAAAGGGCTGCAATTTGAGGAATTCAGGCTGCTTGTGTTCGCCTTTCATGAAATCAACAGGTATGACCTCAAATTCCACCTTCTTTTCAATTAAGCAACTGAGGACTCTTCTGGATGCGGACGCCATCGCCGGTCCGTAAACTTTGACAACCATTTTCGGATGAATTTAACTGGCTTTGCTAATGAATAATCACAACAGAACAAGAAAATGTGAAGTTTTAAGAACAGATACAGATACCCAGTATGGAGAAATGAACTGTAATGTTTATAGGCAAATTCATTTTGTCATCAAATGAGTTATTACTTGCAGATTGATAGGCAAGAATCTCGTGGGACATAAATAAGGTAGGAATGCACGTGGGATGTGCATCTATTTGTGTTAGGTGAAGGGGTCACTAAGCGGGGGTGGGAAGCATTTTCGCTACTTCGATTGGACTTTATACCTACTTCTGAGATGCTCAGGATCACTCCGACTAGACATGGATTATCGAGTCCAATTGTGTGCACACTTTAAAAAAATAAATTATGTACTAAGTTTTTGACATCGGAAGTTCTAAAAGTATTTGGTTTGATAGCTTGTTTGGATAACAGTTCAGAAGTTACTTTTCTGCTTCTGGAAGTAAAAAATCTAGAAGCAAAAAAGTTAACTTTTTCTGAAGCTTCTTACTTCTGAAATTGACTTCTGCTGCAGAAGTCAGAAGTGCTTATGTATCCAAACAAGCTATTAGTTTTCCTTTACAGTAACTGCAACAATTTTTACAATTTCATAGGCTATAGAAATAGAAATATGATAAAGAAGCTCTAATATTTATGAACATGAAGTTGAACAAAACATATACTAATACCTGTCTCTATGCTTTCAGCACCATCCGCAATGAAGCTAGAAAGAAAATCAAGAGCAATTGGTGAATGTACCCAGTTTTGCGCGCAAATCAGGACCTCAAATATCCTAAAGTCTCCGAAACAGATCAAAAAATGTGCTTTGTGGTAACATATCATTGCATTTCTATATCTATAAACTGATTAAGGCGTACACACAAAAAGACATAGCATACAACAAAAAAGTATGACATAAGAGACAAATATATCAGAATCTACAAACATTTGATTCTGTATCGCGTCTTCAACATGCTGTCTTGACTTGTTTCTGCAATTTGAATTCATCACCAACTCCTTCACACAGATTCTGACTCCAGCAAACAGAGATAGAGATTGACTGCTATGAAATGACACTAGAGAAAGAGAGAGACAGGAATGACGATAACATTGCACCACGTGTCTCCACATACCTTTGTTTGTTCAGCAGAACTCAACTCTTCTTCCTCCTTTTTCTATCTTGTCAAATAATTCGAGATTCACATCTGTAACCACCTTGCGAGTTGGGTTGGGTTCACAATCCCTTCTATGTGGGCACCTTCACTTCTCAACAAGTTTGCCACGGCAGGATAACTACTATGGATCTTCTGCTGCTGTTGTTGAGGTCGTACCATCATTGATCCACCTTTTACTTCAGCTACGGCTCCTCCTGGCGGTCTTCTAACATTTGGCTTGCGTGGATTTATGGGATTGGCTTCAGCTCTTGCTGCGTCCCACTTCTGCCCGAACAAAGTACCTTCAGTTAAAAACTCATGAGCCAAATAACCAGCTAAAAGCTGATTCTCTTTACTACCACTAGCAGCAGCTGCTGATGCTGACAAAGTTGGCTCAGTTTGTGTATTAGCCATCGTTGGATTTGCTTTGAGTTTGTCAAAAGTTTTATAAAATGTTACCTTTGTCTCCTTCCCAACCTGATGACAGATTTCTACAACCAACAAATCAGGATTTTGGCAAGTAAAACTCCAAAGATTTTTTTTTTGGAAAAATGCAGAACTAGAGATGTTGAACAAATACAAGTATACAACTAATACTGCTATATCGAACTGTTTAGGTAACATTCTGAAAGTAATTACTGACTTAATACAAACACCCTGTAACTTTAAACTTGGTAGAAGAGATTCACATTCAAGGTAAGTTAGTAGTAGAGCTAGAAAGCAAATGCACATTTGAACCCTTCATTAATGAAATCTTCGACACAACTAAAGCAGAAACTTGCCATTACTACCCTTTTGTACATACTACCTATCCAATTCGGATTAAGAGGAAACTGATCAATTCAGTAATACTAATGGAACGGATTCCAATCCCTATATGGCAGAAATATGTCAACAGATCCTCACTCATTATTTGAAATGTCTATACCCTTTTACACAATTGAAAGGTGCATGCCGCAAGATCTTTTTTAAGCAAAAGTGTCACTGGTAATAAGACTAAATATAACAGGGCAAATTCTAGTTCACAACAGATAAGTAGTACTTTGTGGAGTGTGGACTCGTTAAACTCCATAACGAAAATCAAAATGATGGTCATTTAGCCTAATATGAAAAATAAAATAGCCTTTAAAGATAAAAAGATGTTGAAATGGTCCTCTAGCCTGATTGTCTTAAAACGACATCAGGCAACCAAGAGGTCCAAAACTAACAGTATAACGTGCTCCTGGTGACTACAATGCACGATTGGACATAAAAGCAGAACTCATATTTGAAGGACTGTTAATATTATGACAACCAGTAACTCGTAGAAAATCTGGTGTGTGTATTTCAGTAACCATTGACCAACTTGACTAAAGAGAAAACGGCTCAATACTAATGAAGGTAGTACCGCGCTGAAAGTTCTATAACAGAAATCCAGATAAAAGACATGGTCCAAATATATTCGTGCAAACATCAAAAGTAGTTGCTATCAAAATACAACATCCTACGTTAGTTTATCATGGTTTCATGTAACACCATAGGTCCATAAGTAACATTTAGAGACACATTAAGAGTAGTATGTATGTGCACCTAGAAAAATTTGGTATACAAGACAGAATGAAACAATCCAAAAACACAATTAGGTGATATGGTAAGTTGGATCATCATCACAAACCTGCGTTTCTTTTCTTGCAACGTATAACTCCTCTCTAGCAATTTAACGGATCTGCAACTTCAAAAACCAGAAAACTCCTGTTTACCTGCATTATTATCAAATAAACAGACAAAAATCAAATATGATTAACAATTTGAATCGAGCACAAATGAACAAATTCCGAAAACATTCATCTAAAATCAATAGAATCACTGAAAATTATAAAAAATTTCAAAATCAATTTGATAATAGAAAAGCCTTCTTAGATTCAGAACAAAACCGAAAGAACAGATTCATTTGAGACCTACCTGTTACCCTGATAATTGTAGATTGATTCGGTAAGAAGAGACGCAGAAAGAGAAGCTCTCTAGATATTTATTTTTCGGGTGGAAATTCGAGGGGCAAATGGATACAGGGAAAACTACCGATTTTGTCGTGCCTTCTTTCAGGGTGGAGCGCCATGGCCCATGGATAGTTTTGGACCAAGACTAGATCCTTCCTTTTGAACGAGAGATGGTTTCTTGTAACGAAGAAAACATGTATATTGACGGTAGATAGTGTGTCGTTCTATTTGAAATTTGTCTTTACAAGGTAGATGTATGCCGTATAGGCTTACTTATCTTTCTAAATGGGTAACTGTCTAAAATTAACATTTGAAAAAAACCGTAATTTTCTAGTAAGCCATTGTAATTTGAAAATTAAACAGAAGTCTGTTTTGGAAGACAACCATTAGCCAGCTTGTAAGTTAAGATTCAAGAAAAACGATCAATTAGAAAGGCATTCAACTTTAAAAACGTTATAGAAAACGATGACAATAGTAATCGTTTAGCAAACGGATCTTACAACTGTTACCTTATTCCCAATTGTTATTCTTTGCGGCAATGCAACAAAGTAAACTCAGAACTATATGAAAGCTACTGAGGGTGTACGAGTAGAAAATCTGCTTATGTACATGAGGTACTACAACCATCAGATCTACTCATACATACAGTTATTTAACATGATTCCGTGGTACGAAGATTATAAGAACAACACTGAAGATATGCGAACAACCTTATGAATTTATTACTTTCTTAGTGTTTGATTACATTAATCTCCATTAGAGAGGAGTTCTAGCTCTAGATCTAGATCTAGTTTTTGGGGAAGAAGATGAGTAGAGGAGAAGGAGGTAGAGAGAGAAAGTAAAAGAAGATCCCTTCTCTCCTAGGAGATATTTCCTTTATATAGAGGAAATTTACAAAATAATTACACAAGTGCCCTTATCTTAGCTACCAAGTAAATGAGGTCTTCGGAGCGCCTCGTCTTCAAGTGACTTCGGCTCTCGTATGTCGGTTTATCTCTTCGGCATACTTATTCCTCGGGCTTGATCTTCACTTCGGGGGGAGCTTGGGTAACTACTTCGGACGGATTAGTAGATCGAGGCGACATCTTCGGGTGGTGGTCCATGGTTCGTAGTCTTAGTCTTTGACTCTCTTCGCGTTTATAAGGTGATGTCTTCCTCTTATTCTAGGATGATGACACGTGGATCGTCCGAATTATACCCCCACAGTTTGCTCCTTTGCCAATGGATGTTTCGAAGATTAATCCGTTTGCAAATTCTTCTTGTCATAATTGGCGGTATGAGACACGTGGACTTGTGAGAATCCTGGAGTGTGCTGACTTGTGCTGTATCCTTTCGTTTAGCTTCGGTACTTTGACTTGCTTCAACAGCTTCGAACTCGTAACATTTACGTATTTGTTGAGTTGCCAAGGAGGTATGCTTGATTGAGTTGGTAACGAATGAATTTTATCTGCCCTTTTCTGGTATTTTTCCATGATGGTTCGAGATTTCATTGATCGAATGTGATGCTGAATCCAAGGAATCGGGAAGAGGATGAGTAGTCATCGAAGTATGCAGGCTGATCCGAAGGAGGTGTCTCGAGGTAATTGTTTATCAAAGTTGGTTATTGACTGCCGTATTATCGAGAACGGAAATGTGTGCCATCAAATCGAAGTGTGATCGAGGATGACTTCGAAGTGAGGTCGAGGATGATCTCGGAGTGTGATCGAAGATGACTTCGAAGTGAGGTCGAGGATGATCTCGGAGTGGCACTCCTGTCATGATTATTCCTTTTAGTTGATTAGTGAACTCCTGATCCTTTTTGGTGTTTCTTTTATCCAACGCGTTGGGTATTGAGGTTATTATTTTTCAAGAAGATTGCTCCGAGGATGTTTCGTCGAGAATGCTAAGATGACTGCTTCGGATTGAAGGAGATAGATGCCCTGGATTGACTTTGGTGTTTGCATAACTGGGCTTTGTCGATGATGAATGGTTATTTCATGAATCCTTTGAATTTTGAGATGACCTTCGTTGGTGTATTTCGATGTAGACAGATGATTTCTTCATATCGTAACTAGCTCGAAAGGTGGTAACCGAGATTTTGTCGGGGTGTTTCTATTGTTGTGATATTTTCTTCCTTCGGACTATCTTTCGAGCGAAGTGAGTTCTTGGCTTTCCACTGTTGTCGAAGGAATTGAGCGGTGATAGACACCAAATAGTGCATATTTTTCCATCATTTTATAGGTGTTCATATGCCAAAATTATGCTATCTTTGCATTCTTAGGCCAGACTTTGTATTTTCTTGTTTTAGAGTACTTTCACTTTTATTTGGTTATTTTTGTGATTTTTGTAGGATAAATGAAGCTTGTAGACCAAAAGGGCAGAATGGAGAAAGAAAGAGAGACCGGGACCTTGAATATTGATGGGTGCAAAATGAAACTTGCACATAGATCCTTTATCACGGACACTTGTACGGGCTGAAAGAATGAAGACTAACATGGCAACAGTGTGTGAAGATGTGGCCAAAAAGAGAAACGCGGCCCAAATTGCAATATGTGGTCCAAATTGAAGATATGGCCCAAATCCTCCCTGTACCTTCCCTGCAGACTCTGCACACGAAAAAAAAGAATTCATCTTTCCCTTTCTCTCGACAAGGGCACACTTCATGGCCCCACCAACCATGCTCCATCAACATCACAGACAGCGTCCAGGCTCCACCACACCACCCGTTCACGTTTCTTCTTCGTCCTGCGCCCACCGACCACGTCCTTTCAACCCGTCCATTCTTCTTCTCCAACCCGCCACGCAATCAACTATGCTCCTTCCCCAACACGTGCACTGCCACCGACCACCCGCCTACTTCATCAAGCCCAACTCAACAATCCAACGGTGACATTATCAGTCAGCAGCCACGTGCTCACCCATCCATACCCAAACACCTACCTTGGACGTACCTGCCCAACACCAGAACGCCCCCTTTGGTTTCTTTTTCTCATCCAGGAGAACCAGAGAACTCGATCTCCTTTCTTCCTTTTTCTTTCTTCTTCCCCGCTGCCCCGCTGCAACTCCCTTTCCCGTCACCACCATTAAATTTCTCAACCCACGCCTGGAAATCAAGAGCACGCGTATGGACGATCTTATCGAAACCCACAGTGATTCAAGCACCTAGCTCCAATTTGTTCTCGATTCACAAGACATAATTCCGTGGTGAGAAAGCTGCCAGCAAATTTTAGGGTTTAGCAATTGGGGAGTAATTTTTGTGTATAAAAGGAGACGAGATTGTAAGGTAAAATTAAGCCTGGTCTTATACCTGGTTTCAATCCTGGGTTTTATGCCTGGTTTCAAGCTTTGTAGTTTAGATTTTATTTCTTTCACTATGTTTTAATTTCAAAGCTAGGGTTTAGATGAAACCATTAATCTATTTCTAGAAATTCAAGCTCTTGATTTTGTTCTTGGTTTAATTCCTTGCTTCAATACTTTGCTTTCACCTTGTATGTCATGCATCCTTGGTAGTCAGGAGTACCCTGTGTTGTTGCATCTCAACTCATGTTTAAATTATTATCTTGACTCTAAGACTGGTTGTGCCGTAATAAGACAGCCAGTGCTCGGAAGTTATTGCCTTAGTTGATATTAAACTTTCCAATATGAGATTCCATTGATGATGCGGAAGACTTGTATCTCCCCCGCTGATTCGTTTTATGGGAACAGAACAATTTCATTAGCTAAATATCTGGTGTAGTTTAGAGGTGGATTCAACTGCCCTAGTATCCTTTTATTGTTTTTACTTTTGTTACCATCTATTTCGTCGTATCGACAAAACCCATGTTTTTAAATTAGTACCAGTAGACCTAGAAGTTTAGTTTCACCAACGTAACTCCCTGTGGATCGACCCGTACTTGCCGCTGTCCTTCATTGTAGACACCGTGCGCTTGCGGTCATATATTGCATAGTAGGTTTACGCTGCCTACCAAGCGGAAGAGTACAAAATGTTGTTCGAGTATGCATACTTGCTCCTACTCTTGCGTGAAGTTCCTAGACGGCTTCTTGGGCTGTTTGGTGTCGTTGTTGTTGAAGAAATGAGCTTTGAAAATTTTTCCACTCGGGATTCCCTTGTATGGTTGCCCCCCTTTTGCTTTCGAAAGTGAAGGAACCGAACTTTTGTAAGCGAAAGGAAATGTTCTCCTGAAGTGTACCTTCCACAAAGCGAATTTGTTGTACGAGGAGATTGGCATCCAATGGCTTTGCCCCTACATTCTTTGTTTTGCTCCGGCTACTGCTTCGGTGTATTGACTTTTGTGACTCTTCGTTGTGAAACGAAGGATGCCATGCTCCTTTGGTGGACGAAGATTGCTATCACTTTGCTTTGCTCCTTGGGTTATTTGATGTTGTTTTCTACGAGTGGGTCTTTTAGCGAAGTTCTTGTATGTACAACCATCCTCGAGCGTTTTGAGAGCGAAGTCGATTTTGAAATCATTTCACTAGATTTTATCGAAGAACCCTTGATGCATGCTCCTTCTTGATGCCTTAATGAATACTTCAAGGTAATATCTTTGTGATCTGTTTGTGCCCCTATCTTGCATCTTTTTGTGTTTCGATTCATTTGTACTTCGAGCCATCCTGCAAAATATTTCGATTCATCCTGTAATGAAGTTAAGAGTATTGTTAATTCATTCTTTGATAAAGTATATTTTTGAATCATTCTTCAATGAAGTTTTTTCTTTTTCAAGATCGAGTCATGCTTTTCTTCACTGCATAGTTTTTGTAGTATGACGTGATCAGGCACGTACTTTTCTTCGTTTTATTGCTTGCCTGGTAGCTCGTGATCAGGCACGAAGTTTACCTTGCAAATTATAGGCTCCTAAGGTTACTTAGAGTGCAACTTCGGGGCTTACTTCGATGTGGGAGGCAGTAACCAAGCTAGTGGGGGCGTACGGATCACCCTTCCCAAAGGCTTTGATCTACTCGCGCTGGTTTCAAGCAAAACACTGGCTATCGAGACCATAGGCACCCGTTTTGCCTCAGTACGTTAGGTAGGTATCGAAGATACTAAGTATCCTCCGAGAGAACATGGTGGTGTTCTGATAACCCATTTATCCCAAGTAGAGTAGGAAACTTTTGGTGGTAGCTGCTATGTGTCTCTATAATAAAGTAGCACAATGGGGGAGTGCCGGTCAAGGCTGGAGCTTAGACATGGTACTGTTCTCCTATCGCGGCCTGGAGTTCAACTTCTTCTTTTCTCGCTAGCCCCTCCTCAAGGCTGTACTTGATTTTTGGAGGAGGTCCCTCGGCTGCGTAACTCGCTTGTCATTCCCATGAATGTAAGCTAATTAGCTGCCTCGGGGTTCCATCCACCTCTAAAGGTAGATGTTAATCCCATTTATCGTCCACTCGACGCCTCAAAAGAGGTCGAATGGTAGTGGGCTCGAATTCGTCTCGGCTTATATAGCTTTGATGCAAAGTACCCACTGCTAACGGGGTGTCTTGTGGGTAGAGGACTGTGCCATATAGGTCGTAGGGCCCTTACGACTACATGTACATCAGCTCTGTGCCTGCTACTCGAGGACTTTTTATTTTTTGGCGTTTTTTGCCTTGGCGTTAAAGCCTTTTTGTTTTTGGCTTTTTCTGCCTTGGCGTTTCAGCCTTTTTATTGGCGTTTTTTGGCCTCGGCGTGACAGCCTTTTTGTTTTTTGCGACGAGGCACTGGTGAAGATATGGCGTCAGAGCTTTAGGAGATGTGCCTAAGCAAATAGGACTTTGTTGTGGTCAGAGCTTGCTTATCCGAGGTTGATGTAATTGCTGCTTCGAGCTGTCGATGCATGTTGACTGTCCCGAGAACGCTGAATATTTGCTAACATTTGTTTTGCTGATGAGATGGTGGTGGTTGATTAGTGCTCCGAAGTAGGATTGTTGGTGTCTTCGAATCAAAGTGGAATTTGTTGATGGTGGCTGTGAGCTGTAGTAGCTCCGAGAACAAGGTTGGTTGATGCTCCTAGAAGAAAGCTGCTCGATGGTTGAACTTGTTTGTTTCCTCATGCAAAATGCTAATTCAGTGGTGCTTCCTTGATACATATTGACCGTCGAGAGGTAACTGTATGGGTTATCGATGTTGGGTGTATATAACCATCGAAGGTGAAGATCATTATGGTTGAAGCTGCTTCGTGGAGGATAAGTTGTGTAGTTGTCGAGGAGTGGATGGACTTGATCGAAGGTGTAGCCGAAGCCATCAAGACGAGTTGTTGATGCTGGCGAGTTTCCCATGTTTTTCGAAGTTTTCCTCGCTGCCATAACTGAATTCTGATCAACTTATTTAGGCATCATGGCCTGTTCGGTTTCATGGCGTTAAAGCCTTAGGAGATGTGCCTAATCATGTAGGATTTTGCCTCGTCGAGAAGGATTTGGAGGTTGTACCAAGCTGTTTTTGTGAAGCATAATTCATGCATAACATAATAGTATGCGAAGCTTGAAGATTGTATATAGCTAAGGAAATTCGAGTGTGCCATAATGTGACAAGTATACTTCTATACGTAATGTGATATGTTGTATCGAGGGGAGACTTAATAAATCTAAGACATGAAAATGCTAACTGGTGACTCAAAAATTCTTTAACTTCATTATTGTTGCATATTGCTCGATGTTGTATAAACATACTCGATACCCCCACTCATTCGAGGTAAAAAGAGATGGTTCGATCTTCAAATGTAATTATTAGATGCTCCATCCCTTCAAGGTGGAAGGAGATGGTTCGATCTCATTTATTTTGGTATGTGCCTTAAAATTTTATAATTGTATTATTTCTTTTAATCCGAAGCTAATAATCTTTTTTCGATATTCTCGCCCCTCGGGTTAGGAGGAAACGATTTGATCGGTTTTTAGAAAGAAACTAATATAAATAGAACTTTCTATTTTAGGATATATACTTAGTTTGAACTTCGATAAGTAGGACTTTGATATTGATGCCCCTCGAGGTGGGAGGAGGCGAATCAATTGACTTTTATAGAGTCTAGCGTGCTGTAGATAAGAATTTCTATGATTTTATACGTTTTTTGCTAAATGACTTGCATAAATATATCCTTGTGGTAAGAATTCTATTAAGCATTGGCCTAGGCTAAAGATGCCCCAATATAAATAATTCGAACTTTCAAAGAGATTTTTCAGAGTTAGAAAATGCTTAGCGAAGGCGAGAAGATTGATTAGCTGCACTTTCGAGTCCGTGTTCCCTGGGTCTCGATATTCCCTTTTGAACTTTCGCCATTTGGTTTTAGAGTGTGCTTTTGCTCCTTGAGCGAGCTTGCTTTGGTGTTTGCTTTGTTTCCACACTTTGTGCCACTTTATTTTAGCGCCTTACTCTTTGACGGGATTCCTCCAATATTTTATTATTTGTACCTGAAACTTTTAGAGCCGCGGTAAATAACAGTTGCAAAAGTATAATTGAACGGACTATTATGCCAAATGTTGCCTAACATCGTTTAAAGAATTCGAAAATGTAGTGACCTCGAATATTGTTTTATAAAGTAACTTAGTGAACGAGGATGAAATAATTATTTAGACTAAGTAATCAGGTGCTATGCAGATAATCATCAAGTGATGGTGAACTATCTATGTATTTATTTCGCAGCATAGTTTGAACTAAAATCAGGTATTATTGTAGACTATGCTTTTCAAGACGAAAGAAAACTGTTTAGATCAAAAAAGTAGCAAGTGAAAATGTTATTGTACTGTTAGTGGCTGCATTCAGAGACGATTTTTATAATTTTGAGAAATGTAGTGTGGCATGAAGATTTCAATTCAAAGTATAGTTGAAATGCCTCGGAATGGGAAGAATGTAAAGTTTAAGAAGTCTCCCTTTTCATGTGTAGCTTATAAGCTATGGCTTGATCGTAGGTGGAAATCGAAGATGGATTGAAGCTGCCGTCAAGCTGCCATTTAAAGTTGGTGGCTGGTGATTGGAGTTGGCTGCGAGAATGATGCCGAAGCTGATGTTAGAAGTTGACTTCGTTCATTTGCTCCGTTATTGATGCTTCAATGTGTAGTTTTAGGATTTAAAATTACTACTATGATGAGACTGCTAGTATGCCCCAATCGAGTTGGTATGCCCCCAATCGAGTTGGTATGCCCCATCGAGTTGGTGTGCATCAGGTTGTCGTCTTTAAATTGAATTTGGTGCAGGTGTCGTGCTCTTCTCCCTTTTGTAAACTATTGTTTGACACACCTGCCTCTGAGGTGTCGAAAGATGCGCTGATTTCCAACACTTTCCACAGGAGGATGAATCTTCAATACTATGAGATTTCTGCCAAGAGTAACTACAACTTTGAGAAGCCTTTCTTGTATCTCGCCAGAGAGCTTCAATACAATCTCCATTAACTGCAGCTGCAACCCAGCCCCTTCCTGATGAAGATGACTATGATGATGCATTTAACTAAGTTAGAAACCTCGTTTTGCGCCCCTTCTCTCCTTGTCGCGTTTGACTTAGAGTGCTAGTCCCAGATTATGCAATTTCCTTTTATTCATCGAAGGTAGTTGGTTACCGAAGGTGATGACCGATGATGATCGAAGAATGGATGTTGTCTTCGGTGATTAGAGTAGTTAAAAGAGATGTCGTAGTCATCGAAGGCGAGTCATTGAAGCTGTTCCGATATTCGAGGGTACGCCTCGATGATAAACCGACGAAGTTTGCAGAGGTATAGCTGAGTTTGCTGATTCAGGTGCATCAAAGTTGTGCCATCGCACAGCCGAGTCATTGGAGTTGGCAGATTTGTTGGGTCGATGTAGTATGGGTTGACCGAGGATAATGCTTCGGAGATGGAGTCATCGAGGATACTGCTCCGAGATGAAGTGACCGATAGTATTACTCCGAGATGAGGTCGAGAATAATGCTCCGAGTTTATTGATACTAAGATACCGATCGAAGTTGGTTTATCGAAGTCGCATGTCGAAGTTGACTACGGACTAAGTGTTGATTTACTTTGACTGAGATAGTACGGCTTGATCGATATTGCTTGTTGTATCATCTTCAATGTTTTTCCGTGGTATCGACTGCGAGCAGATTGCCTCGAGGGGTTACTTCAAGGACTCCGAGGATAGTATCTCCGAGAATAGTTTCTCCGAGAAGAGAGTATCCGAGGAGGGAATCCGAAAATGCTTGGGTTAACTGAATAATTTGGTTATACAGATTCTTCAGCAATGGACGTATTTGTCTCGTAGTGGTTTAAACAATAAACCTTAGGAGTAGGAATTAGTTGATGTTTCTTGGGTTGTTTCGAGTTGTATCCCTAGTTTTCCTTATCGATGCTTGCATCCCATGGTGCTTCGATATGGTTGGTGCAAGCTATTGTGATTTGAGTCGAACTTGCTCCTTTACCGATGATGAGTGTAATTTGAATTAGACTTGCAATTCAATGGTATGGTAAACCTTCTCCATGTTACTGCTTGATTCCACTCAAGGTTGATGAGATGTCTCCTTGGGAATTCCATCATCGAGGCAAAAAATGTGGACTCCAAAATCGTGTTAATCTTTGATACGAGAATTTTGATGAATTTCCATCCGCTGTTTAGCAGTACAAGCTTGAAAGGCCTCGGTTCATTTTTATGCTGCAAACAACTGAGTTTGGTGAGAAGAGAAGTTATTTTTCACAAAATCAAAAAATATAATAACCCATATTCAATTCGCTTGTTTTTGTTTAAAGAAAAATCCCGAGGTTAGGATTGAATTCATGGTGTGTATTGGAGGACTTAGGTGGGTTTGAAGGATCAGATCTACTAATTGGTAATCTGTACCCAAAATTCATTTTGTGTCTAAATCTAAGTAGAACTTTTGGTTTTGATGGGATCGACTCTTCTTAGAATTTCCAGGCCTGAAATTTAAGAACGACAAAGTAAAATAAAAGAGTTAGATAAGAAGACGATTTATCAGTTGTTGGTAAGGATCCTTTCGGTTTCATCATTGCTTAAGGTTTTTAGATCTGCCTCTGTTTCTTTTCTCAACCGGAGTTTAGCTGAAATCGTCGACTCAAAGTTGATTATGTGACGAAAATGCCCCCGGACCCTTAAAGTAACCAGATCCGCTTCCGAACTGGCCAAGTTATGCCTGGATCTCGCCGGATCTGCTGCTGAAATTGTCGGATGTACTGCGGGAACTAGTAAATCTTCATTTTTAGACCTCCAAAGCACAGGCAAACCCTAAGTTGTTTTAATCATCCCTGTTTCTAGCGCCAAACTGTACGAGTAGAAAATCTGCTTATGTACATGAGGTACTACAACCATCAGATCTACTCATACATACAGTTATTTAACATGATTCCGTGGTACGAAGATTATAAGAACAACACTGAAGATATGCGAACAACCTTATGAATTTATTACTTTCTTAGTGTTTGATTACATGAATCTCCATTAGAGAGGAGTTCTAACTCTATATCTAGATCTAGTTTTTGGGGAAAAAGATGAGTAGAGGAGAAGGAGGTAGAGAGAGAAAGTAAAAGAAGATCCCTTTTCTCCTAGGAGATATTTCCTTTATATAGAGGAAATTTACAGAATAATTACACAAGTGCCCTTATCTTAGCTACCAAGTAAAGGAGGTCTTCGGCGCGCCTCGTCTTCAAGTGACTTCGGCTCTCGTATGTCGGTTTATCTCTTCGGCATACTTATTCCTCGGGCTTGATCTTCACTTCGGGGGGAGCTTGGGTAACTACTTCGGACGGATTAGTAGATCGAGGCGACATCTTCGGGTGGTGGTCCATGGTTCGTAGTCTTAGTCTTTGACTCTCTTCGCGTTTATAAGGTGATGTCTTCCTCTTCTTCTAGGATGATGACACGTGGATCGTCCGAATTATACCCCCACAGAGGGAATTACAAGAGCTACAACTGTTACCTTATTCCATTGCCGAGGGGGCTCGGTTTCATATTATAGGTTATTTATTCTAGTTTACGAGGAAGAGTTATAAAGAGGGTAGTGAAGTTTCGAAGTCGTGATTCAGTTTAGAGATAAGTTATTAAGAAAATAGATAATCAATAAGCAAAACAATAAGATCACTGGGGGGAAAACTTGACTTGATGTTAGGTTGACAAGTGTTGAGATGTACTTGTTAAAGTGAGCTTGGTTCAAAGATTGCCTCAAGAGAATCTTGATTTGAAGTCTAGGATGAATCAAGTTTTCTCCTGTGATCAAAGTAGTTAATATCGTGTATCGGTATCGTATCGGCTAAGGACGATACACATATACAAAAGATAATATCGGATATAATCGGGGATACATAAACAACCTCACAATTTCAATTATTCCAAGTTTATCTATGTATTATACTGCTCACTAGTTTAAGTACTTTCATAAGATTATTAATGATTAATGTAAAGGGAATATGATATCAAAATCTACAATTAATTAGTAGCCAATAGCAACTTGAAATCCCCTACAGCTATAAATAGTTAAGTAGGACGACATAATTTTGGCTTAAGACTTAAAAGCATTTATGTTTAAGATAAAGATTTAGTTTTGGTTCTTACCAATTGGCGCTTCAAGCGATAAAGGAGGTTAAAAACAATATATATATATATATATATTTATATATATATATATATATATATATATACAAATTTGCCCTTGTTTATTTTATCCATGTATCGGTTACACCGATATATCGGTCTGTATCGGGTAATACAAACTATTTTATCGGCCGATTTTTGTATCGGGGATATTTTGGGTATCGTATAGGTCCAAGGGCGATACACGATATATCGGGATAATATCGACCGATACAAAGGATATTAACTACATTGCCTGTGATACCGAACTCTAACTTCGACTAGCATGGTCTTTTGGTCTATAGAAACCATTTCCTCAAGTTTTTATAAAAAAATGAAACTCTGAGCTCGTTTCACTCATCAGACAGAGACCTCAGTTTCAGAGTAGACAATGCAACTATGAAATTTAACTTCGATGCCTCAAGGCAACCTCAAGGTCGTCAACTCAAGACTACAAGGAAAGGAACTAATATTGGAGAAATCATACACATTAAGAGAGAGGCGATCAGCCTTACTAATAGTCTTAATGTGCCTTCAATTCGTTTCTAGAGATCAGATCCGAAAGAAGCCTTGTCCAAGCCGGTTGGGGTGTGGTTAACCCGCCTGTGCTATTGAATGAAGGGGAAATTAGATATTATACGATCCTTGCTCCCTCGGGCTTTGCCACTGAAAAGGTTTCGCATCGATAAATTTTAATAAAAGAATCAGTCTCCCGGCTTTTCATTCAAGAAAGTCTACCGATGCGCCATTCGCCGGCTCTGAGCTTATAGTTCTAACAAAAGTCCAATCACGTATCACTGACGGAACACTTGCAAAATCCTTGATTTCATGCTGAGACATTGAGAAAGACTGGCCCTGAGTTCATCACGTTCAAACTAGTCGAATCCTACTACCCTTACTTAACCACCGGTAGCAGATTCGATAACGGGATTATTACAAATAGAAAGCGCTGACCTCTAGTCTCGATTTTCCCCTTCTTCTTCCTCTATCTTCGTGACTTATAGCCATAAAAAAAGAAAACGAGGATCAGAAGTCAAGTATCCTCCAGTGCTTGGTTCATCAACTAGTTTTATTCAAAGCAAGACATCCACGGCGGGGAACACCATGGCACTCATCTCTGTGAATGCAATGTCTAGGCTCAATCCTTTCAGCTAAAAGCAGCCTTTTTGTGGAAAGCACGCCACCAAACCAATAAGAAGAAAAAAAAGGGCACCATTCAAGTTTTCGAAAGAAAAGAGCTAGCTTCCTCTCCTTATCAGTCGAGCGTCATCAAACCTTAACACAAGTACTATGTAATCCAGCCACTTTAGTCTTTCACACTCAGTTCTTCGAGCCTTCAACAGTTAGAAAGTCTAGCAGTCAAACACCGGGTAATAGCTTCACATCCTTGGGCCGGGGTAGGAATAACCTCAAAGGCAGAATGTATCAAGAAGCCCACTCCTTGCATTCGGCTGAAAATAGCCATAGTCTATAATTCTGACTCGGGCTGGAGAATACGCTGGCACTGAGTAAGTCAACCGAGTCTGATCTTCTTTCCCTCTCCCAGGATCGCTAAGTTCGATTCTGAAAAGCTCTGCTTGAAAAAAGGGCTACCGCCAGACTCATATCGCAATATCGATTGTTTAGATTAGAGAGTTGTAATGGAAATAAAAGTCAAAATCTCCACTGTAATAGCTGATAAGAGAGAGAGGCTACTTATTTGGCAGCGATTCGGGTAAACGATGAATCTAGTGGATGCAAGCACTTGAATCAGCTCTTAGAGGTTCCTTCCCTCACTTGTGACTAGCAATGTATGAGTAGAAAATCTCCATAGGTACATGATGTTCTATATCCCTCAGATCTCAATCACACATACAATCATTCAAACATGATTCAAGGTACAAAGATCTCAAGAACAATACCGAAGATATGAAAAAAGACATTAACCAGAAGACTAAACGTATGATGATTTGTATTTCAGTGTTGCAACTACATGGATTATGATCCTAAGGAGCTAGAGGAGATATAGACCTAATCCCTCTCTTGCCTCTTAGGTTACACCCAAAAATTCCAACCCTTACAATGTTCTCCAAGCTCGCTTTATATAGGCCGAGCTTGGGTGGTTTACAGCTAATAAGACAAGGGACTCAATCGTGGTGGTGTCAGTCCTTGTCGAGTAAGGCAGTTCCTTCGGCGGCACTCCGAAGATGGCTCTGGGGCTTCGGTCCTTTGGGGCAGAGTCCGAATCCCTTTCTTCTGATTCTTCTCTCGGTGTCTTCGGTCTCACCTTTCTTTGGTTTGGTCCCGAGGCTTCGCCAATACTTCTTCTGGTGCGATCTTGCTTCTTGGATCTCTGACACGTGTCCCGAGGGGTTTTACCCTCCACAAGCAACTCTTCCATTATACCTCGGAACAACCTATTTTCTTTTGACAACAAACCATGAAGAGTCGAAAGAGAAAACTGATGAAAGAATCGATATTCTTTAGCATCGTTAACCGTGTCATGAACATCGCTCAGAGTCGATTATTCTGTAACAAGAAAAGTTAAGACCGCTACTGCTCTACGCCTTACTAAGAGCTATACCACAACTAACAATGTACTAGGACTGTTGCATATCGGTTGAATGTCGCATATCTGATGTCTCTTCATTTATGTAACTACAGCACATATCGGCTCTTTAGTCGCAAAGATCAGCTTATGGGAATAGATTTTGAGTTTAGGAGGTTGATGAATTCTTTATTGATCAAAATCCGGGATGAAATGACTCTACTAGGCAACTAGAGGTCTATGCCCGCAGGTCGCCCGAGATAGTCTTACAAATTACGCGCCTTTGTTTTCTGCTTCGCCGGGAAGGTGGTTGCAACTTCTTTATTCTAGAAGTTGTCGGGAAGAGAGGGACCAAAAATTCTATATTCTTCGTAGTGGCTATTGGTAAGTGATACGGGGAATACAGGAAAGTATGCGACATCACTAGTAGCTCTTTGCCCGTGGAAAGATGTGAATAAATCCAATTTTGCGACCATCCAGCGTAGAGGTGCAGATAGAGTGAGATGCGCCCATACATCCTAAAGGTGCAAGTTTTCATCAAAGTCATGCTTAACGTTTTTGACCTTTCAAAGAATTCCATCTGTCCCACATTTGAAAGTGGAAGCATATATCCATACATGTTATGAGAGAGGATCCAGAATTAGTCAACATTGCTCTTCGCACTGATACATTACCATCAGAAACAACGGAATAACATAGTGGTCTGTGGGCGAAGATTACTTTCGGTCGAGTGCACTTCTGTCATCTTAGTTAACGTGGAACAGATCGATTCCTAAGAAGCTCGAAGAAAGGAAGACTAAGCCACTTCACAAGTAGGAAATGCCATGTATATCTCCGCTCGTATATCTCCTAACGCCCTTCTTTGAGTCTTAGATTCTTAGGGCAGATGGACCCTCGCCTATGAGTTAATCTTGTATTTCTTAAAAAAAAAAAAAAAACTCAAGGAGTTTGCCACTAAGTGAGATCACTACTTACATTTTAATATAACTAATTGCAATAAGTAGATATCACAACTAATATCGTAGAATACATATCTTCTTTCGTGGAATTCATTATTCATCCTTTTCCCTCCCATTCTTTCCGTTGGTAAACCAACCAACAAAACTTATTCTTTCAACAAAAAAATACAGTTTTCTTCTTCGCAACTCCTACAGATGTTTGTCTAGGGGGAATCAAAGGAAAAAAGAGGACAATCATGGAGAACAAATTTTTGGTTGCAGCAATTCTCTTTATTTGCGCTTTAAGTTAGAAGAATATCTCAATATATAATGAAGAAATTATAGTAGATGTATGTTGTAACGAACCAGAACCTGGTCAATAACTATAGACTAGTCAATTGACAAATACGCTGCGGTTTGACCTAAATTATTGAAAATCAATAATTTGGATTCGATTTTAGTACCATTGGATATACCTCGAAAAGTTAGGCGAAATAGACTATTAGAACACGTTTTTCGGACACCGGACGAGAAAATTACGACACTCGAAAGACGGAGTCAAAATCGGTTAACATTGGACCCTTGACTTGACTTGACCTTTGACCATATCTGGACTCTGATTTAATTAGATGCTACTGATCTCAAATGATTAATTACTAAATAATTAATTTATCTTAATTTAGTGGGGAGTTTGTTATATTAATTATAATTATATCCCTAGGTGTCATCTTGCATGGAATGCTAGACATGACTCATGTTTTGTTAACTAATTAACTAGGTGTACATTCAAAGGTTAATAGAAATGATTGTACAGTAGTTTGTAGGGAGAGTAATAAAAGTCTGTGAGATAGGAAGTTAGAAATAAAGAGGGAGAAAATCGATGGCAATAAAGAAGGAGCCAGTGCATGAAGTTTTTCAAACTAAATTGATGGTAGTGTAGAGAGTGGCAGTTCCACTTTAGCTAGGTTGATCCATGTTGATGGAGGCACTGATGCAGAGTTAGCTTAGCATGGCTTCAGGTATTGATAACAGAGATTTCAATTGTAATTCTTTTTAGCAATTAGTGTTTTATAATTAAATGAATGAATTGGTTGGTATCATATAATCCGTTTAATTAGTAGTAGTGGGTATTAGTAGTTTATAGGATTATCACAATTGAATTTGTGGTTATATTTGTAGTAAAAGATTAGTTTGTGATGATCCAATAAAGTGAATTGGTTAGTGATAATCCAATTGGGGTTAGTGATAATCCAATTGGATTACGCAAAAGGAAGTATTAAGTTAGCTAATTAATGAAAATGATGCAAAGATGCTATGTTAGCTTAGTTTTGAGAATAGAGTTACACTAGGGTAAGTTTAGAACCTGTTAGTGTTTGGGCTTGGATTAGTTAAATTGGTAGTTGGGTTTAGGCTTTAGGTAATCAAAAGATGCGCTGATTTTGGGGCTACAGAGATTTCTTTGGGGCTTCAAAACAATAAAACCATCCAAAGGATAGTTATAAGGGATGTCCAAAAAGGTATGAAAAGTCTAAGTTACCCTTACACATTTAGGTTTAAATTAAAACCCTACCTTTCTATATAATTTTCTTCTCTATTCTTTTTACCACCCCCACCACCTACTACAACTGCCACCACCATTAACATCATCACCAAAAATAATTGCCGCCACCACCATAAAAAAATAACTGCCGACAGTCGCCGCCGCCACCAAAAAAAAATACGCCCAAAAAAAAAATTTACGCCCCAAAAATATGTTTTACGCCTCAAAAATAGGTTTTACGCCCCAAAAATATGTTTTACGCCTCAAAAATAAAATTTACGCCCCAAAAAATATGTTTTACGCCCCAAAAATATATTTTACGCCCCAAAAATATGTTTTACGCCCAAAATTTTACGCCCCAGTATACCAAGGCGTAAGTTTTGGTTTACAAAAAAATTGGTTACAAAAGAAATTTACGCCTCAGTTTTACCAATTTACGCCTCAGTTGGTTATTTACGCATCAATTGGTCTGCTTACGGCTTGGTTTTCTGTGAGCAAAATGATTTTTTTTTACTTACGGCTTGGTTATTGAGGCGTAAATTTTCTTTTTTCTACTTACGCCTCAATTGTATCTCTGTTTTTTTCTTCTTACGACTTGCTATTTACGCCCCACTATATATGATAAACTACGGCGTAAAAAGTTACACCCGACTAATTGGGACGTAAGACAAAATTACGCCTTAACAGAAAATGAAGAATAGCAAGGCGTAAATGATATGATACGTTTCAATTTGATATGAATCTAGGCGTAATACACATAAAGCTGAAACTACTCACACCACATTGAATGACATCCAATTTATCGAGGTTATCGGCTTAATCCACAAAACCATGATTGTATCAAATTTCTTCAAACCCATTCAACTTTTCACAGAAAAATTTCTTTTTTCCCAAACAAATTCACTAAAATAACAAAAACCCTTTAACCATCATACAAATTTTAACAAAGGGTCTAATCTCAAAAATCAAACCAGTACAAAAGGATTTAATCACACGCCAACAATGACAAGATTCAATGTTTCCCATCCCAAATCTATGCACCCGCAACCCCCATAACCAATCAGATTCACTTGTGGCGTTGCTGAGTAGTCCTTTTCTTCTTCCCCTTTCGACAAGAGTTTTGATTCGATTAGTTAATTCATCGAAATTGATAGTTTAATCATACCTTTGATAATCATGACGAAAGCATTCTAGATTCCAGATCTGATAGAGACTCCAAGTTTGATTTAACACTTTTTGTATTTTTTTTTCTTCATGTATTGACGAGATGGAATTGGGGGAAAATTAGAATTAGGGCATCATTTGAAGGAAGGGAGTGGACTTAGAGAGTGGGAAATCGTCGTCTTTGTTTGTCTGGGTTTGTTGTTGATGATTAGAAAAACCCCTTTGTCGAATGAGAAGAAGAATTACTAATTGGAATAATGAGATTCAGCAGCGGCGGCGGCGACGGCTTTGGGGGTGACAATGGTGAACTGAGAGAAGAAGAATGAGAAATAGAAAACAAAATGATTAGATCTGTTTTGTAAATTAGTAGTAGTAGTTTTTTCATTGCTCTTGATGGTGGTAGCGGCGAAGGCGATTGTGGAAGTTGGTGGTGGTGGCGGTACGCAGTGGGAGGCGCTGTAGTGGGAGGAGGAAGAAGAAGAAGGGAACATTTTTTTTGGGAAAGAAAGAAGAGAACATATATGAATCACGATTTTAGTTTAATTTAGGTTATGTATATCATGAAAGGGTAAAACTGTCACGTTTTATAAGGGGTTTTTGGTTTTGATTTTTGATGACCCTATTTTGTCACCCTTTGAAGCCCCAAAGAAATCTCTGCAGCCCCAAAATCAGCGCATATCAAAAGTACCTAGTAGTTGGGTTTAGGCTTTAGGTAATCAAATGTTTGTATGTTTATTAATCAGTCTGTTGCGACCGATGAAGGAACCGGAACGTAGGGTAGTCATGGCTTATCGTCAAATAAGGTGGGAATCGATAACGAAACTCTCTTGTATTCATTATTGTAATGTTTTTTATGGCCATTTGCTGGTATTTTCGCGGTTCCTCAATATTACGGACATGGATTGTCCGATATATAGACCTATTATGCTATGAGGACTTCCTCATGTTTGCCGGTATGGAATGGTGCCGAGGCATGGGCTTTCCCGTTAGTATTATTATTTTTAGTATCTAGAGGACCTGTTAACATGTCGGTGCATGCGTTTCCGTCGTTTTCATCGACTATGCATTGTTTTTCGAATCATTTAGTGTTTGCTTGAAAGTTAGTTATTATTTTCTGCTGAGCACCCTTTCGAGGTTGATGTGCTCACTCGTTTCCCACTCCAGTTTCAAATAACAGGGTTGGTTGTGTATGGAAAGACGCGTTGGGATGAAAGCTTGTTTTTCTTTTGCCGGTTGCAACTATTATGTATACCTTGTTTGAAAACAAATACACTATTTATATGTATCATTTGAGAGGTTTTCATCTGTATACTCTCAGAGAGGGTTAGTTTTGGGTTCATCTTTTATCTGAAACCTGTAATTAGCATCCTAATAGATGATTTAGATTCAGATTGCTTTTTTAGCTTAGAATGTGTTCCTAGGATTGTAAGCAGGTGGTTCAGAGGGAGCCTTTACATATGTCTTATAGGCTTACTTATTTTTCTAAACCGATATATAACTGTTTTTCACATCATGGACGGATCCAGCTTAGAGCATAGGTGTGCACTTGCTCCTCTAAACCCAGCTGGCTCAAAAGCCGAATTTAAACCTTGTTCTGTTTTTTTGGCACATTTGCAAGCCTAAAATTTCTCTTCAACTACCTTTATCTCACCTGAAACAACATTTTTCTCCCCCTTCATAGAAATCCTGCATTCATCCCTGTTTCACATGTGATTTTTTTCTCAAATAGTTTACTGTCTGCCGTGTAGTGAGACTTTCAAACACTCCTTTACTTGAATGTATGGTCGAAGGAGTTTAGGATGAAAAGAGATTGATAGTGAGTCATAATATAATAACAAATTGGTAATCTGCTCCATTTCAAAGAGAGCTGGAGTTTTAGCCCTTGAGGATTCTCCAGAGGCCTTATACATAGTCCAAAATAGAGATATCAAGACACACTTTTGGTCATCCCTTATTAAAAATATTTTTTTAATAGCTAAACTATCCCCAATTTAATTAGTGTCTAATTATATGATTAGGATTAATAAAAATAATTAGTGTTAATGATTATAGTTCAATTAAAACTTCAGTAAATCAGATTTTTAGTTTTTGGTTTTAGGTAGGTTTTGGGGAAGAAGAAGAGAAGAAAGTGATGAAAAAAATCTAGGGTTTTGAGTGAATCAATAGAAACATGGAAGATGAACTCTTTCTTGTAGGTTAAACCCATCAGAGTTCTTCTTAATCATGTTAACACTCGTTCTTGTAGGTTAAATCCATAGAAAGTTACCATTTTTCAAAGATTCGACAAACCAGGTTCAGGTTCAGATTCAGCTCACAAATGTGCAGGCCGAACCAAGTTACCTCAAGAATGGTTCGGCTTGCTCATAATATAAGCCCAACCTAATTTTTTGTATAAAAATGGCCAGTTACGGTGTCAGGTTCGGATGATTCGAAATTAATTTATTTGAGCCGTACCTGGTTTTGTACACATTGCAAGTTGTTTTGTTCATAACTTCTTCGTTTTTCATCCGAATGACCTCATTCTTTCACCGCCGCGTTCGTCTTTTCGAAAGGTACACTTCTATGATGGTTTGGTCTTTAATAATTGCACATTTTCATGTCATTGAAATCATGGAGACTTTTTATAACAATTTTGTTTACATATATCGAACACGACGAATATGATTTGTTTTTTCTTCTTCTGTTTCTTCTCCTACTTGCAAACTAATGCTTCAAACAACAATATTAAGAATAATACCATTAATATTAATATTAATATAAGTTCGGATCATTCTTTCAAAATCAAAATAGAGCCGAACCTACATTACTTCTGCCATTGTAGAATTAGATTAGGTTCGGCTCAATCGATAAAAACAAATATAAGCAGAACCTAGTACATATGAGGTTCGGTTCAAGATTTCATTCCAAATTTGAGCCGAATTGTTCTTAGCTGCTAGTGAAAATCGGGGGAAACCAGAGCTTCGGCTAGTTTTTTTTGTTTACTTTTTTAACCGAACCTCCTTCTGGTTACGGAAAAAACACTAAAAAAATTCGTTTTTAACTTAGTAAAGTAATCAAACACACAAATAACTTGACGGGTTTATATGAAATACTTTCTAGGTTAAATACCTAGTTTTTCTTTGTTGTTATTCTAATCTATTTGGGGGGGGCGTTTATTTTTTTGGGTCCTCATGGTCCTTGGTTTTCAATTTCAAATTGATTAGTGAAACACTTTTTCTTGATTGTTTTGTGTGTAATTTCTCTAGTAGAGTGTGGTTAGATGTTTTGATTACTTCTTGAAGTTTTGATTTAAGATTTATTAATTTAGGATTTATGAGGAATTTATGGTTCACGAGTTTTTTTGTGAGAAGAAGTAGAAGAGTATAAGAAGAAGTAAAGAGAAGAAGAAGAGAGAGATGAAAATTTTAAAATGATTTGGTAAATAGTTTTAAGGATTTGGCATTGTAGTAAGAAAACTTACAAAGAAAGGGTAACTTCCTTACACGATAAGGTATTTGGTAATCCGGTTTTGGAAAGGCTTTGGATAATTTGAAAGGGGTAAAACTCCAACTCATTTCAAAGGAGTGAACTCACTCCAATAGTATTTGCTCTTATAGCAGCTCAATGGAGAATAAAATTTTTAATAAAATAATTTATATTATAAGCAATAGTGTTACACTGTTACACTACCGAATTTTTAGATAAAACATTTTCTTAAAAAATAACGAAATTTATGTAAATATTTTAATTTCAGTTGATTGTCTCATAACAATGACTTGAAAATTGATATTTTGTGGTATTTTTCACATAATGATCAAGGGATGGTGTGTTGGTATAAAATCTGCATAGAGACTTTACACCAAACAACCATGAAATTATACATTCCAATGATGATTTACGATACGTTACTTGTGACAAAGATGATTACGAGATAAGATAAACTGTATCGAGACTGACTTATAGGTGTATAGTCAAAGAGTAGATCACAATAATCATAAAAATTATATTTCTGGCTACATGCTACATAGAAATTATGCTTCGAGACCTGAGGAGATACTAACCTAATCCCACTCACATGCCTCAAGACTACACATAAATTCCAACCCTTACAATGAGTCCGAGCTCGCCTTATATAGGCCGATCCGGAAGTGGGTTACAGCTAATAAGACAAGTCGTATAATCGTGGTGGTGTCAGAGACTATCGAGTAGGTCGGTGGTCTTAAGAATGTCTTCGAACCCCCTTGATATCTTCGTAGCTTTGTCTTCGAAGCTCCCTTGATATCCTCGTAACTTTGTCTTCGAAGCCACTAGTTAGGGGTTTCGAGCTTCAGATGTCGAGCATTTATTCTTCGGTGCCTTTCTGACTGTTTCCTACTTAGCGCACATCTTTCCAAATATTCGATTAAAACAACTCACTGGTGTATAAGATCCTCCTAGGTTCGATTTCCTTCTTCATTGTCCTTCCTCGCTATCCTACTCCTTCTTCCTGATTCTAACACGTGTCCAGATGGTATTTTACCCTCTACAGTTTTCCTTTTTCCTTGTTCGAAGATCGGATATTCGAATAAGGAAACTTCTGGTGCTTCACATTCTTCGACACATGTCCAGTCTTTAATTCTCCAACTGACACACGTAGATTTGATTGCTTTTTCGAAACTGTCGCCCACTCGACCTTCCACCTGCTATGACGGTCTCGGGTTTATCCTATTTAAACCCATTCCCCCCCTTCCATTTTAACTTTACTTCTATTTTAAAATTTTCGCCGCCTGCAAAGTCAAGCCTTTCAAATCTCCTGCTGCCGTACTTTCTCTTTATTGCATTCTAAATCATGGTGAGTTCCTTAGATTCCTCTTTATCTGCTATTACTTCTTGTTTCATAATTGGTGCTGACTTTCTCCTTCCTTTGATTTCTGATGTATTCAAGCCCCTAAGAAGAACGCTGCTTCTGTAGGAAAGGTTCTCCCCCGGAAGATGATCGACCCCCTGCTTACTTGGGAGGAAAGGGCTGAAATTTATGGGTTTAATATGAAGCTTTTCCCTTGTACAGGTTTTGAAAGGAAGGTTAATCTAACTCCTAAACTTATTCTTGAAAATAACTGTGACAGAAGACGGATTGTAGTTTCCGGCGAGTAGTTAGGCGTCGGCCTTCCCATTCCCCTATACAATCCGAAGAATCCTTTGTTTTACGAGATCTACTCTCAAATCGCCCCTCCTTGTGGCATAATGCAGCTGAGTGGTAACTCTATTCGGCTAATTAGTGAGTGGGTGGCTCTCTTGGAGGGTAGATCGTATTGCTACGAGAAACTTCCCGAGGATCCGAAACATCCTCCGAGGTTTTGGACTGCCAAGAATTTCTTTAAGCACTATAGAGTCGAGAAGAACTTCCTTAAGGAGGATGCTCCTTGGGGGGTGGGGCTCAGAAAGGTGTCCAATGTAAAACATGTTCTTGATGACGTAGATCCCAGCAGGTGTATTACGAACAAACTTCTTCTCCATTCCAGCGATGACGTATGGTTCTCGAAGCCAGTGCTTATTGAAGGCCCTGTTCTTTGGTTTTGTCGATGACGAAAAAATGATCGAATATACAGGCTTCAAAGATGGCCATTCTTTACCCATTGTCGATTACTATAATATACACTTCTCCGAGGAGCAGCAAAAGAAATCCCAGGAGAAGATCATCGCTTATAAAGCGAAGGTATGTTACTTTTCCATTTAATATCCTTATTTATCTGAAATTACTTTTTTACACCGTATTCGTTTTTAGAAGGATCAAGAGAGATTGAACAAGCTGCAGATCCAAGAGCGTGGTGCAGATCCGAAGAAAAGAAAAAGACAGTCGAAGCAGACTGATGCTGGAAAGGGGGCAAGTGGTCAGGTGATAAACACAACATGCCTTAGCTATGCTATGGGTATGAATACCTGCCTCTGTTTGGAACCTGACAAATTGGATACTTTTCATCTTAGCGAGATGATTACTGGTGATGACGGGTTGATGGAGTATTCTATTGGAGATCCCAATTGCAAGAAGGTTGCTACTGGAGGAATGGGGAAGAAAGGTGTTTCTAAAACGGTTGCTTCGAAAGCAGTAGGTTCGAAAAGGTACCCTACGAGAGTTGTTGCCAAAGGAGTGGAAGGTTCTTCGAATGCTGCTGTCGAGGACATTGGTGACTAAGAAACCGAGGATGAAGAGGATGTCCTTCACCTTTCGAAGAAGGGTAAGAAGGGTTCTCTCCCCGAACAGCCTCCAAAGAGTTCGGTGCCGAAACCTTCTCGCAGCAATGTTGAGTTGACCAAAAAACCCATTGCCTCTGCTACCCTTAGTGCCTCTGCTGCTGAATTTGAATCAAGTTTCCACCATTTTGGCATGAATTTGGATGTATACGGTTTGAATGAGCGCTTGGTTGGCGCTTCCTCGTTACGACAACCTTCACCTTCCTCTAGTGGCCCTTCGGTTCCTATAAGCTTTTCCCATAGGTCTTACTCCGAGGAAGAGATTCAACAATTCATAGAGCGATGCTCACGATCTGGTCCTTTTGCTGAAGATATTGCTAATCATCTGAAGGTGTATGCCAAGGATCCCTTGAATCGCCAGCTTGATACCTTTTTTACTTCATTTGTTTCACAAGCTTTCTCTGGTGTTTGGCATACCAAGACCCTAGACTCGGAATAGACCAATCACCAATCATTTCTCGAAGCGGTAAGTATATGTTTTACCGTTGCAGATTTTTTCTCTTGCCTCTTCTGTGTGCTTAGCAACGTGTTGTTTGCTTTGCAGAGTTATCACCATGGGATGTACCTATTGAATTTGAAAAGATCTCAAGGAAAGGAGATTGCTCGTCTCGACAAGGAACTGGTGGACTTGCGTCAGGAGAAGGATGATCTTTTCGGTGAACTTGTGAGAGCCAGGGTAAAATGACACAAGTTATTAATATTTTGAGTGCTTCTTTACTTGTTTTATCGTAACTGATATAATGTTGCTCTGAAATAGGAAATGTGATTGATTTGAGAAAGCAACTTCAAACCGTCATTTGTGAACGAGATGCCCACTCGTCCAACCTAAAGACTCAGTGCGAACTGGTTTCGAAGCTGGAATTACATCTGAAAAATAAGGAGAGTGAGTCGGTGTTGCTGGAGAAGAGTCGAGATGATAAAGATGGTGAGATCAAACTTCTTGAGGGGCAGATTGCTTCGTTAAATCAGCATATTGACGGAGAACCTGACAGGACCGCTTTGTTTAGCCGTCGGCATACTCGTGGTCTTTTTAAGAAGTTCTAAATGCATCCTCCATTTTACCGATGGCACGAGTGATCCTGATGCTTCATTGGAGTCTGATAAGGGGTTGATATCTCCTGAAGAAGTTCAGGCTATAGTAGCGCAGATGATAGAAGAGAGAGCTGGGATTGAAGAGGTTGAAGAAGAAGTAAGTGAATAGGACATTGTTGATGATGCTGGTGAATATGAGGACATGGGCGAGGAGGATAATTCGGTGGAGGAATCTGGGGGCGAGAGGCCAATTATAGAGGAAAAAGTGGTGGATGTACATACAACAGGGGGCGAGAAGCCAAGTGGTGGAAGTGGAGTTGTACTGGAAAATGAGAAGGAAAATCGTGATGAGAGAGTTCAGACCAAGGAGCCGGTGGAAGAATCCCTGAAGAAATCTGCTGAAGATACCAATAGTGGTGTTGGCCAAGGCAGTGAGTCTAGTAATCAAGCTGACACACATGATACCGAGGTTGCTCCCGAAACTGGAGATTGTCTGTATTATAGGAGCTTTGCTTTTCCTTTTGTTGTGCTTTTTGTGTCCCTGGAAACTATGTATTATTGAGCATTTTTTCTCTTTTTTCGCAATGAAGTTGCTTTTCGTTACTTATTTTTCTTCGATATATACTGTTTGCCAAGCAACTCGTGATCAGGCACGAAGTTGACCTTGCAAGTTCTAGTCTCCTAAGGTTACTTAGAGCGCAATTACGGGGCTTACTTCGATGTGGGAGATAGTAAACCAATCTAGTGGGGGCTTACGGATCACCCTTCCCAAAAACTTTGAGCTACTTGCCTGGCTTAAAGAAAACACTGGCTATCGAGACCATAGATACCCATTTTGCCTCGGTACATTAGGTAGGTATCGAAGATACTAGGTATCTTCCAAGAGGACATAGTGGTGTCCTGATAACCTATTTAGCCTAAGTAGGAAACTTATGGTGGGTAGCTGCTATTATGGGTCTCGATAATGAAGTAGCACGATGGGGAGTGCTGGTCAAGGCTGGAGCTTAGACATGGTATTATTCTCCTATCGATGCCTGGCTTTCGACCCTTTTGTTCTCGATAGTCCCTCTTCGAAGAATGTTTTGATGCTTCGAAAGAGATCCCTCGGCCGCGTAACTTGCCTTTCATTCCCGTGAATGTAGGCTAATTAGCTGCCTCGGGGTTCCATCCGCTGTAAAGGCAGATGTGAATCCCATCGACGCCTCAAAAGAGAGGTCCTCATGGTCGTATGGTAGTTGGTCCAAATGCATGTAGCCTATATAGCTGTGATGCCACCACTAACGGGGTATCTTGTGGGTAGAGGTCAGTGCCATGTAACTCGTAGGGTCCTTACGGCTACATGTACATCATCTCGGTGCCTACTGCTCGAGGATTTTTATAATGATTGGCATCAGGGCCTTGGCGTCAAGGCCTTTAATTTCATTGCGTCAAGGCACCAGGGGAGATATGGCATCATGGCTTGTTCGTTTATATGACATCGAGGCCTTAGGAGATGTGCGTAATCTGGTAGGGTCTGTAGTTTGAGTCGAGAGAACCGTGATGTGCCTATTCGAGTAGGATTTGGAGTTTGAGCCGAGATATAATATATCGAAATGTAAAATAATTCTTTATTTGAGAATTGATAACGAGGTACATTATTTTTTATGAATAATACTTTCATATATATTTTGCATTCCATGCATTGCCGAGCCCCATTCCATCTGCTTCGTCGATTAATTTGTACGCGTCTTTCTCTGCTACTTGCTTTACTTTGAAAGGTCCCTCCCATGTTGCTTCCAATTTTCCTGCATTTCCTTTTTGGTACGGTGGGATTTCTCGTAATACCAAGTCGCCTGGTTGAAATTCCCTTTCAATGACCTTTTTGTTGTATCCTCGAGCTAATCCTTTCTGGTAGTTGATGTGTTGCAAAGCCTCTTCTCTGGCTTCTTCGAGATCGTCCAGTTTTGCATATATTAAATCAGTCGTGAGGTTTTGCTCCCATGACTTGTATTTATCCGTTGGTATCATTATTTCAGTGGGAAGTACTGCCTCTGTCCCATATGTGAGGTGAAACGAAGTCATCCCTGTTGCTTCTCTTCGGGATGTTCGAAATACCCATAGCACATTGTGCAGGTATTCGCACCACTGTTTTTTGTGGGGTAGAACCCTTTTTTTCAAGTTATCTCCGATTGTTTTGTTTGTTGCCTCTGCCTGGCCGTTGCTTTGTGGATATATTAGAGTTGAAGTTCCCATCCTTACGTTGTATTGGTTTAGCAATTCTCTAACATCAGCACTTAAAAAATTCTTTTGCATTATTCGAGACTATCTCTGCAGGGACTCCGAATCGACAGAATATATTTTCCCAAAAGAAGGTGAACACATCTCGACCTGTATGATTCTTTAAAGCTTTAGCTTCGATCCATTTCGAGAAGTAATCAGTTGCCATGATAATGTATTTTCTTTGTCCTGTTCCAGGGATGAATGGTCCCACGATGTCGAGCCCCCACTTGGCGAAAGGCCACGGGCTTAACACCGAGTTTAGATTGGTTGCTGGTGCATGGATTCTCTTGGCAAATATTTGACATGGGTCACACTTCCGAGATATATCTTTTGCGTCGGCATGCATGTAGGGATAGTAGTACCCTTGAGCTTTGGTTCTCTGAGCAAGGGCTCTTGCTCCACTATGAGTTCCTGCCTCACCGCTGTGTAGTTCTGTCATTAGTAAGACACCGTCTATCAGATGAACACATCGTAATAGTGGACCCAAGAATGACTGCCGGTATAAAGCTCCATATAGGATTCTGTAATTTGTTGATCTACTTATTATTTTATGTGCTTCGAGTAGGTTGCTTGGTAATTCCTTGGTCTCCAAATATTTTCTTATTGGTGCCCTCCAGTCTTCGACTTCGTCTTGGATTGTCATTACGAGTTCCTCCCTTATGTCTTCTATAGATGATTTCCTTACTCTTCCAATCTCGATAGAGATGACGTCTGGGTCTGTCATTTTTTAGGCAATAAATGCCAGAGCATCCGCATGTCTGTTATCCTTTCTGCATATGTGTCGAATTTTTAAGTGTGGAATCTTTGCCATTAATCTCCTTGCCAATTTCTTGTACTTTGATAATGAATCATTTGACTGGTAACTGCCATCAAGCTGTCGAACTACGAGCTGAGAGTCTTTTGTTATCCTTGCCTCTTGGATTTCCATTTTTATCATATGTTTTAAAGTGTGGATCATTGCCTCGTATTCTGTCTTGTTATTGTTGCCTCGAATTCCAATCGGAGTGCATATACTGTTCGCTTTCCTTCTGGCGAGGTGAAGACTATTCCAACTCTTCTAAAGTGTGGATCATTGCCTCGTATTCTGTCTTGTTATTTGTTGCCTCGAATTCCAATCGGAGTGCATATACTGTTCGCTTTCCTTCTGGCGAGGTGAAGACTATTCCAACTCCTCGACCATCACCATTTACTGATCCATCAATAAATACTTCCCAACGCTGAGGGTGGCATTGCTCTAGGAGGTCTGGCGATCCATCTTCTTCGTAATCTTCTTTGATAGGGAATTCAACTAAAAAGTCAGCTATGATTTGCGATTTTAATGTCGTTTGAATTTCGTAGACCAGGTCATATTGGCCTATTTGAGCATTACACTTTGCAATTCTTCCAGCTGCCTGAATGTTTTTAAGAACCGACTCAATTGGTGTTTTAGTTAGTACAATGATTTTATGAGCCTAGAAGTATGTCCGAAGCTTTTGGGTTGCTATCACTAATGCGAGTATGAGTTGCTCCAGCTTGGTGTAGTTTTTCTCGGCTTGAAAGAGTGTCCTACTGATATAGTATACCGGCATTTCTTCTTCTCTAGTGGTTACGAGCACTGCACTGATAGCGTCCGAGTTGGCCGCAATGTAGAGTCTCAAGTCTTCATCTTTTTCCGGACGTTGTAGAGTCTCAAGTCTTCATCTTTTTTCGGACGTTGTAGAGCTGGCAAACTTTCTAGATAATTTTTGATTCCTTGGAATGCAGTATCCCTCTCATCTGTCCATGCGAATTTTTCGCCTTTTTTCAGAATGCTAAAGAAATTTTTACATCTATCCGGGGATTGAGCAATGAATCTGCTAAGGACTGCTAGCCTTCCGTTTAATGCTTGTACATCTTTTATCGTTGTTGGCGATGGCATTTCTCGGATTTCTTGCACTGTTCGATTTTAAATATGTACCGCAAGTGCACGGTGTCTAGTGTAGACAAAGGCAAGCACGGTTCGTCCACGAGGAGTGTGAAATACGACTTTCAATTAACACTATTAACCGTCTAATCAATTTCAATTCAATGTTGTTTGTGAAAGATAAAATTTCAGAATTTATACTAAAGGTAATATGTAAATAACAAGAACCACACGAAGCAAAGTAGTTTGTAATCAAGGATGTAGAAGTGCTAAGGCTACGAAATCAGTTGTAGGTTATATGTCACTCATGTTCTCTCCCAAAGGTCTCAATTTCACTCATGTATAGCGGCAAACCTACACTACGCCAAATCGCCCCATGTGCAACGGATATAACCGTTGCACAGATTTTGTGCCACGCTTATTTCCGTTTCAAAAGTGGCGTTGCAATGTGCGCAACGGATTGTGCAACGGATATATCCGTTGCACAATTAATTTGTGCCACGGATATATCCGTTGCACAAATTGTTTTCATCCGTTGCACAGAGCTAATTTGTGCCACGGTTATTTTATTTTGAGCAACGAATATATCCGTTGCAAATTTTTTAATAGGAATTAAAAAAAAATAATAATAACAAAATTTGTATTCTTGAAAAAAACAGGAAATGTTTTGATATTACAAAATAAATGTATTATTAAAAATATGTATTACAAAATCTGTATTGATATTACAAAATAAATGTATTATAAGGTAATAGCATGAAAAAATTGAAAACAAAGCATGAACATGAAGAAATCAGATGCCTTGGCAGCAGAAGCACTTGCCTTTCTTGAGTCCAAATGAAAATTGACATGACTGGGTGACGCATAGACAGTCCTAACAACCTGCAGGATGAGCACCGTTTCATATTAAGCATATAGTAAAAACTGATCCATATTCACTGGGTGCAACAGAATTCCAGTAAAAGTTTATTATTTGATACTTCAAGTCCATAAAGCTATGCTTAGATTGAAACTTCAGACTTGATAATATGACACTTAGATAGACTTGAGGTTTTTCATCATATGGATAATATGCCAATGCATCACTGCTATCTCATCTACAGCCTTGAGGTTTTTCATCATATGGATAATATGACACTTAGATAGAATTCAGCTAGATAGATTCATATTTTCGCATAATTTATGAAAACCATCTTAGCAAATCATACTGGCATAGTTAATCTAAATTCATAGTCACAGTCAAAAGCTACAACCAAAAGCAATCATAACGCATGCAACATCATCCAAATGAGAATCCAAGCAAGTGGACAGACCTACTCATTTTTTGTAGGTACAACATCAGATGTCACATGAGTTGCTAAGAAGTTCAGTATCTCATCCTGCATGTCAAATCATCATGGCAGAATCAGAAGTACGTATGAGAATGTTACATAAAAAGAAATCATAACACAAGCAGCAGCATCTGAATGAGAATTCAAGCAAGTGGACAGACCTGCTCACTTTCTTCTCACAACACAAGCAGCATCATCTGAATGGAATAATGAATTTGCATCCTTCATTATTCCATTTATGCTTCAGTCGACATATGATGAAGGATGCAAATTCATTTTGAGTAGCTTCTAACCAAGTTACCAACGCAGAAAAAAATAAATAGATGTAAGTTACTTACATCACCACTTTTCTCTGGTTTTCCTTTGTTTCCAAACAAGCAGACAATAGTGCACCTCTGTTTTCTAGATGTACAAGAAACTTGTGTCAATGGAGTTCCAAGAAGCTTAACAGAACTATTCCGAGAGATACATGACTGCGAGGAAGATAAACTCTTGGTTTTCAGTTATGCTACTCTTGTGTCACTCATCTAATTTGAATCCATATAAGTTGGACAATTCAGTTAACAATAACTAAAAGCTGGTATTAGGAAGCGGCGCAAATAGAGTAAAGTACTGATTAACTCCAAAAAACAGTAGGGTGTTCACTTACAACTTCGTCATGGATTTAACTCCTTGAAGGACCCCAGAATTACCACCCAACACTCACTCAAAACCCATTGATTTGCTTTATTAATCATACCTTGTAAACCTCAAAATCAGAGTAAGACCCAAATGGTATTGAATCATTCAACCAAGGATCACATGTACACAGCAACGTTGAAGTTTTACACCAACTATTTCCACTAACATGTACTCAGAAAAAGAAAAAAAACTTACAACTCCCACTACAGAAGGAAGCCACCCTTTGTATAGAGCTCGAGGGCCTTCTTCCCGGACGACAGTTGATAGAGTATGTGCAATTCCCCGGTACTGGAAAGGTGACACATCTGTCTGCAATATAGAAACGGGGAAGTAAAGCAACTTTAATATTGAACATGGAAAATATATGCATATAAGTAAATCAATGGTTAAGGAAGTACTCATGGAAGTTCAGAATGTTGAAACGATACCTGGACAGTAAGCCTGCCTTTCACCAAGTCCATTGGGTAAGTTGCTGACATGGCAATTATTCCAGCACATGCTCCAGCTCCTAAGCGCAACAGAGGGGTCAGTGGTGCATCCTCTGCAATGTTTACGAAACCAAGGTAATTAGCAGTTCAATTGTTTTCATCAACTTTGTATATATGCTTATAGGGAAGATGACAACACAGGGAAATTCATACCGTTGCCCGTATGCTGACGATAAAGCGATAGTATACCACTGTATTAGAAATATGAGAAATAGTGAGGAAATGAAGGCTAATCGTACACTCTGATGTCGTATAAAGTACTTGGTCTATTGTAGATATAAGGTACCTTGATGCTTGCTCGTAGGTAAAGAACTTGACTGCATTATTTGGGATAATGCGTGCACAGTTTGTACCATTGCCTTTGTAGAGTCCTCAGAAACCCTCGGTGTTCCATACGTACTTCAAGCCTTGAATCAGTCCACTATACTTTATACTGTGAGGATTCTGAACCTGGATATAGCAAAACAGTATTACATTTTAAGGTGTTTCTGCTTTCATTACAGTTTCGATGTTCCTGCATAACAAATTTATTAAGCCATGTAAACTACAAAATAAAAAACCTGAAGCAAAATCTTTAGACGGTCCAATAAAAAACCTGAAGCAAAATAACAACCATTCAATAGCAGCAACCTTATAACATCAACCAGAACTTCAGTTCACAACAAATCAGCTCACAAAACCCATAGAACCCACAGACAACCACAGATACAAAACCAAATCCAAAGTTTTACATAAAACCCATAGAACCAGTTAAGCTATAAGCTGCAACAACTTGTTCTTCCCCTTCGGTTGCTGGTTTTTCAGCACATCAAATGTTGAATTAAAGCCCTAATTAACTGAAATTAGAAAAACTCATTAACTGAATTTGAATCCCTAACATACTAAATTTCCAATAACAGATGAAGAATTAAACCTAGGAATGAAGTCTCAAAAACCCAAATATCAGATACCCATTCAAAACACTGCAAATAACACCCATAAATCAAACAAGCTCAAAAACCCAATCATTAAATCAACCAAATAAAAATGAAAACCCTAGAAAATCAAAACCCTAAAAAAATTGATTTTTTTTACCTGTGTAACAGTTTGCGCCATCGATTATTGACCTCTAAATCTGTAAATAACAAACCCATAAGTAATCAAACTCAAATAGAATCAAAACCCTAAAAAAAAATAGGTTTTTACCTCAGGAATCGATTTCAACCTAAAATTGAATTATTAGGGTTAGTTTTTTGGATTTCTGAGGTATGGGTTTGGATTTCTGGTTTATTTGGTATTGATTCAACTGATTAGAAAGGGTTGGGGGGGATTGCTCTCTGTATTCAGAGCTTCGCAGGGAAGAAGAAGAAAGGAACGCAGAGAAGAAGAAGAAAGGAACGAGCGAAAATGAGAAAAAAGAAAAAGAAAAAAGGAATAAATGGAAAATAAATAAGATTCATAGACGTTTATACCCTCACTCATTTAATTAAACCCCCCGTGTTTGTCCCTTTTTATTTATTTTTTTCGGTTACGCTTACATGTGCCACGGATATACCATTTTTTGCAACGGATTTTGTTGTGCAACGGCTATATCCGTTGCACATGAAAAAATGGAAGTGTTGCACATGGCAGGATCTGGCGTGGTGCTAGCTACTAACATGGAAGATATATCGATATAAAACTAGACGTAACGATTTATCAAAATATGTATGTTCGGTTTCAACCTCAAGATAGGATTCTTATGTACTAACGATACAAGGCATAGATAGTCAAGCAAAATCCAATAAACTTTAAATCCTAGGTTTAGAGTGGATGTTGTTCTCAAAATTTAACTATGAATCATATAGGACATGAGACATGAAGAATTCATCAAACAAATTAACAATCCAACTAAAGAAACGCAAACATGGAAATATTAAGCTTTTATTTTGAGAAAACCTTTGTTCAAGAACATGAATAACGAAACCTACAAAATCATCCTTTGCCTTAAAAAAATATTTAGCAAGACATGGTCTTCTTAAGAGAAATCACAATTATAAAGAAAGCAATAAAAATCATCCAAACAATGTTACTGTATTGAAACTCCTCCTGTTGCGCAGCAGCTCTCTTTTTCGTCTCCGTTCAAAAGCTTCTATCTTCTCCTGTTTCTCCCTGTTTTATAGCCTCTCTCACTCCTCCATAATCGCACCCTAGCAGACCCTCCTTCCAGGAATCCTTGGACTTCAACAAACGGCTGCCAGAAAGCCTAATCCAATGCAGTCTGCACTACTTCGAATCCGTCTACAGAACCACCAACTTCAGCTGAAATCCAGATCCTCCAGTAGACCCAAATAGGTCCAATCCATAGTCTACACGCACCTTCTTTGGTTCACATCACGACAGCAACAAAATTCTGGCTCTTGATTCATCTTTTGAACACCCTCCTTGATGCTAGGACTCCTTTTAAACGACAACAATTGACTGCCAGAAGACCCAATCCAATACTGCCCATAGCCTTCAGCAGCTTCGACTTCATCTGAGCTTTAATTATGTGTTAGGATCCGACACCGATATGTAGAACCCTAATGAGATAATCCTTTGAATTGGGGATCAACCACCTCAGAATTGAAGAGAATGTAGAGAAGAAAGACAAGTTTAAGAGAAGAATAGTTGTATTGGTTATTAGATGATTATACCCTAGAACAATCTATGAATATATAGATAACATATAACTTGACTCCTAAGCAAATACTCTAAATAAGGAAATATAAACGTATTCCAAAAATAAGTATACCCATTGGTGTTGGTATCCCAACATTATGCCACCAAATTGAGCCAAATCCATCTTGCCGTCGAATCATTGATACACAACCATACCAACCACAAGCAGCTGCCCCACTTCCTTGTAACCCATCTGAAACTCAACTTAAAATAGGTTCTCCTGGATTATGACTTCAAATCAAACCTGAACCCATCTCTTTGTTCAACACAGTAATCCCAATCACGTCTTAAAAACCCTCGTCTGATACCTGCCAATTCTGATTCGAACATCAAACCCTCTGGTTCAGTCATTTCTGCAAACAAGTGGTAAGCGTCTTTCCCAAACTGTTGTACTCCCGTCAACAAATCGAACCAAATCTTCTCGTCATTCCTGCCTTTGATTCCCTCACTCTGACCCTCGACAAATCTTACCTTGGTCGACGGTAGGGTGAAAAATCCCGACCTAATTTCCTCTTTCCGTCTAAGTAGTAGACGATGGTGTCCCTGAGAGAAACTTCCTGGTGCTCCAGTGAATGGGCAGCAGTGTTGAGTGGCTGCCCTGAGTAGAGTACTGCATCTGCTCCAGTAAATCTGAGTTTGCAACCTCTTTGAGACTTGCATCCTTCTTGTATTTGAATCCGTCAACTTTCATTGCCTCCAATTGATGAATTGAGTTGTTTAATTGCTTCATTTTATATCTCATGACTTCAAAGTATCTACAAAATAGAAAACGGGGTAAAATAAAGAATTTACAAGGCATAAGCGGACTAAAGTGTATAATTAGGTACTCTTGAATAGGTGTTTTGAGAACCTATCACTTGCACCTTCAATGGATCTGCTTTGATACCAGTTTTCGTAACGACATAGCCCAAAAACTTTCCCGAGGTAACTCCGAAGATGCATTTTGCTGGATTGATCTTCATATTGATTTGGCGCATCTTTTCCAGTATCTCTCGTAAATCTCCCACGTGAGTTGCTGCTTTATTCCTTTAGCCAAGGTCGAAAGATATTCTCAATTGCTTTCTGTTACGTAGCACCGACGTTCTTTAATCCGAACGACATTCTAGTGTAACAGAATAGCCCGTTGGAAGTTGTTGTGTGTTTTTGATCTTCTTCTGCTAGAGGGATTTGATTATATCCCGAGTAGCCATCCATGAAGCTTAGAAACTCATGGCCTGCTGTTGCATCCACCTTCTGATCTATGCTTGGAAGTGGGTGTGGGTCCTTGGGACATGCTTTGTTCAAATTGCTGAAATCGATACAGATTCGTACTCCTTTGTTTTTCTTTGGAACTATAACCATATTTGAGATCCAGTCCGCATATTGGATTTTGTTGATAATTTATGTCGCAATCATCTTGTTGAGCTCGGATTCCACTGCCTCCTGATATACGTCTGCAAGCTTCCTTGGCCTCTGCTTGAATGGTCGTACCGAGGGGTTTATGTCTAAATGGTGACATGCTAAGCTTGGGTCAATTCCTGGCATCTCGCTCATCCTCCAAGCAAATACGTCTGCATATTCTTTTAGCAAGCTTTCCCACTCCGCACGCTGTTCTTCTCCCATTAATGTTCCAACTTTCACGATTTTCGGCTCCTCAATGGTTCCAATGTTTACGTCCTCGGTAGGATCTGTTGGGGTAAAATTCGGTGTTTCCTCGTTCATTGGGGTGGGATCCTTCGGAGCTTCTTTTGTGATTGCCTCGCCGTCTCCCTTGATTACTTGGTTAATTACTTTTTCGACCATCTCCGCCTTTTGCTGCCTTTGCATCTCCCTTCGATTACGCCTCGCATACCTTCGCTCCTCGATATCCTTCTCGTGACATGTTTGCGACTCCCTGATTTCTCCCTTGATTTCGCCTAAGCCCAAAGGAGTTGGGAATCTGAGTTTTTGATGTAGTGTCGAGGCCACCCCCAAGATTCCGTGCAGCCATGGTCGTCCCAATATAGCGTTATAGGGTGAATCGATTTCTAGGACACAGAATGTGGTTTGCAACGTCATCGAGCTTACATAAATTGGCAATGATACATCTCCTTTAGGCTTCGAAGCTCTACCTTTGAATCTGTAGATTGTGTAGTCGGATGCTATCAGCGGGGTATCTTTGAAGAATTGCATGTAGGCCAATACGAAGAGAACATCGACAGAACTCCCTGGATCAATTAATATTTTTGATAATGATTCTCCGTTTACGACTGCAGTTATCACCAAAGGAGTGTTGCTCGAACCGTCTTCGGGAAGATTGTCTGCCGAGAAAAATACTGGTTCCAGCTGCCATGGCTCGAATTTCCTTGCCTCCTCAACTATCATTATTTCCTTTCCATCTTTGTCTCTTTTGTGAATTCTTCCCGTTATGTTGTTTTGTGAGCTGATGCTTTTTCTCGAATGTACCACCGAGTTGCAATAGAAAGTGTGTAGCGTGACTCCATTTCGCGATTCCATTTTGATAAGTTGCCTCGGCGTCCTTTACTTGTGAAAACGACCCTACAAGATGCAGCCGACAAGTGAGGTCCACAGTTGTTGTTGTACTCTATTGGTCTGACATGTACGATACATCTAACTGTACTAGAAGGTTTTTCTTTCTTTCATGCGGTCCAATTTGGTTTCTGACCTAAAGGTTTTTTTATGACTATTCTTGTTTCATGCTGTCCAATTTGGTTTCTGACCTAAAGGTTTTTTATGACTATTCCCTGGAAATCTTGCCCTAACCTTTCTCGGAAAGGACACCGAGTGGATCTGAAAGTTGAAGAATGCTTTCCCGATATAGATTTGGTAAAAAAACCCTAAAAAAACCCTGAACTAATTTCTACAACATGAAGCATGTATGAGATTTTTAAGGGTATTTGCTGGAAATTTAAATAACAGACTCTGTATCGAAAACTCACTTTCCTCGAGATTTTATCAAAATTCTTTTGCACTTCTTTTGAAAAACTTTATGCTCTTGATTAGATCTCTGTGTTTCAAAGCTTAGATTCCTTGAAGGAACATTGATCTTATCATATTGATGATTTGCTCAAAACCCTTGAGCATGCTAAAGCTTAAGATCTTTAGACACCCAAGGTGGTGGAGCTTATAATAAGTATAGAATAGAAGAAAATCTTGAAAACCCTAGAAAACATTTTCCTAATTTTGTTTTGAAAACCACAAAAATCACAGGCAAACCCAAGTTGTTTTAATCAGTCCCTGTTTCTAGCGCCAAACTGTGTTGGTATAAAATCTGCATAGAGACTTTACACCAAAAAGCCATGAAGTTATACATTCCAATGATGATTTATGATACGTTACTTGTGACAAAGATGAGTACGAGATAAGATAAACTGTATCAAGACTGACTTATAGGTGTATAATCAAAGAGTAGATCACAATAATCATAAAACTTATATTTCTACATGCTACATAGAAATATGCTTGGAGACCTGAGGAGATACTAACCTAATCTCACTCACACGCCTCGAGACTACACAGAAATTCCAACCCTTACAATGAGTCTGAGCTCGCCTTATATAGGCCGAGTCGGAAGTGGGTTACAGCTAATAAGACAAGTCGTATAATCGTGGTGGTGTCAGAGACTGTCGAGTAGGTCGGTGGTCTTCGGAATGTCTTCGAAGCTCCCTTGATATCCTCATAGCTTTGTCTTCGAAGCTCCCTTGATATCCTCGTAGCTTTGTCTTCGAAGCCACTAGTTAGGGGTTTCGCGAGCTTCAAATGTCGAGCCTTTATTCTTCGGTACCTTTCTGATTGTTTCCTACTTAGCGCACATCTTTCCAAATATTCGATTAAGACAGCTCACTGGTGTATATAGATCTTCCCAGGTTCGATTCCCTGCTTCGCTGTCCTTCCTCGCTATCCTACTCCTTCTTCCTGATTCCAACACGTGTCCAGATGGTATTTTATCCTCTACAGACGGGCTGGAGGCTCCATCAGCCCCTTGATAGGCCCGTTCCCCCTCCAGGTTGGGCCCAACCAATTGTGGTTGTCTGGAATTTTTTTCACTTGTGTGTTTGTTATATAGAATCATCTCTGACAAAAATCATAGCTACATTGGATGCTTTCTAAAGTTGGCCCTAAGATTGTAGGCATCACTATCGAAGGCTTCACTGAACTTCTTAACTATGACACACTAAAGGTATAACAGGTTACACATTTTCAATCTACTTTACAAATTTCAATAGTGAACCAATGATAAAACAAAATAAGAAACATATTAAATAAATAAACAACCAAACTATACATTTCTAATGCAATTTTCCTGCGCTCATCTAGGCACAATCTTACCTGTCTCCAAGCTAGTTTGTGCAGAATCCCAAGTAGAAATGCTAGTCCTAGAGCTTAAAGGCACACTGTAGAGGTCACTTTCAAGCTGATCAGATTGCACGTTCTTTGAACCGTCGTCTCTTGGTTGATAAACTTGTGTATCTATCTCCAAGGCTCTCAGGTCTTCAAGACTTGTTGCGACTTGTTTCATTGTAGGACGATCTTCCCCTTTTAAGCTAAGGCACCTCCTTGCAAGCTCTGCAACTGCAATTACGTGCTCTGGCTTCCCCTCATTTTGAACTCGAGCCTCAAGAAGTTGGAACCAATTGTTTGATTCCATCGAGGAAACAAAAAACGTAGCTAAATTCCTTTGTTCTTCAGATCTCTCGAAAGAAAGGGGTTTTTCACCAGTTAGGAGTTCTACTACAACTACACCGAAACTGTAAACATCACTTTTCTCTGTCAACTGGCTTGT